>MU226523.1:726669-753607 GCA_018584345.1 Thuja plicata | reverse complement strand
TAGGAAACCTCAACAACCAGGGAACAAAGACTACAAAAGAACAAACCCCATCAACTAGTAGGGGATCCCACACCACTGACTACTCAAAGGATCTCTTCTAGATTACACATCCCTCAGCAAGGTCAAAGGATAGAATCTCAAGGCAACAATCCAAGAAGTAATAACACATGATAAACACAAACAATCGAAAAATGACCAAACCCAGATAGAAAAAAACACTAGTAAGGAGAGAATCACCAACCACAAAAAATAACCTAAAATAAGGACTTTCTAACCTATCAGGATTGTGGAATCAGCAATGTAGCCTAGGATATAGGAACAACAACATGTGTGTAGCTCTTATTGAGCACAAGCTCCTCCACCGTAGGGAAACAAACCATATTCATCTACGCCATTAGTAATTCAATAGTATAGCATTTGAAACAAAAAGGAATAAACTAAATTTAATCATCCTCAAGCTGTTAAAGTAGAGAAAGTTTGTAGTAAAAAATGAAAATAGGACATGCAATCCCAAACATTAGAAAAGACTCGACCTCATCTCCTAGAGAAGACATTTGATTCTTTAATGTGACAAAAGGCTAGCGAGAAATTAAAGAAAAAAACACTAACACCCTCAAGCATCTATAGTGAAAAACCATATAATTCAATTTATATATTAAAATTGATAATAAGATCCTGAATGTCCAGGTTCCAGACAGTTTGTTCAATCCCTCAATGAGACATTTAAAAAGACACCAACCATTACAAAATTCATTGGCATTTGACCTTCAATAGATAGGGTCAAAGCTTCAGTGAGACAACAGTGGCATACTTCCCGTGAGAAAGCATCACTTTCTTTATGCTAGGGTTTCTATAGATTACAGCGTATGTTCTCATATTGACTAATATCAATCAGGCCATCTTAGGGTATACGCCTCTAGTCATGTAATATGCTCTTAACCAAAGACTAAAATACAAGACATATATTGAAATTGATAATAAGATTGTGAATGTCCAGGTTCCAGACAATTTGTTCAATCCCTCAATGAGGCATTTAAAAAGACACCAGCCATTGCAAAATTCATTGGCATCTGACCTTCAATAGATAGGGTCAAAGCCTCAGTGAGACAACAGTGGCATACTGCCTGTGACAAAGCATCTTTTTCTTTATGCTAGGGTTTCTGTAGATTACGGCGTATGTTCTCATTATGGCATATATTCATCATATTGACTAATATCTATAATATTCTCTTAACCAAAGGCTAAAATACAAGACATACCTCAAATGGTGAGTACGCGGTGGCAGCTTGTTGATGAGTACGTGGTGGCTATACCCTAAACATGAAGGAAACCAGCTGAATGAATTGCAAACCGGCCCAGAGGTGTGATGAATGAACTATTGGATTCTTCAGTTGTGACTGCTAGCTGGATTCAATACAACAAGAACCCTCTTCACACACAGAATGGTATAGTTTCCTTCTGCTTGCATGCACAGCTTGATCACAAATGAGTCTTTCTTTTTATTTATTTTTTTGTTTATAATCAAGAGGGTGTCACAATTACAATGGTATCATCGCTATTGTGACAGCGTCGGGGGCACTTGAAAAAAAATACAAAAATCACACACAAATGGTAGCACCGTCATAAATTGGCATCAAAATTTGACCCCAAATATTGTAGTGAATTATATCACAAGGGAGTCTAAGGATTAAAAATCTCCAAGAAATAGTTAGGGACCCTCACATTGAAAACATTTGGATAAAACAGTCATTGCTTGAGGATAAGAAATCTTGGGAAGGGTGGACTATCATATCCCCACCATGATACCTTCTCACCCCTCCTTGCCCCTCCTTAGAAGAAAAATAAATAAATCACAACTCCTTGCCCCTCCTTAGAAGAAAAAAAATAAATCACCCCTCCTTACCCCTCCTTAGAAGAAAAAAAATAAATTAAAATGGATATGCATCACTAATTAGAAAATTATTTTATTTTTAAGACATCACAATTTTCTGACATTTAGTTGACTCCCTTATGTAAGCACTTGAGTTTAAATAAGTAAAATGTTGGCCGACCTTTATGGAAATGATAAAAATGATTGTCGGGTGACCTAGCATTGAAACCCATCTTTGAGAAATAAAATAAAGTGCATAATCATCTTGCTTTAACTGAATTTGTGATTTTAGGACAAGGTTTAGGGCAATCCCAAAAGGGGACATTTCAAAAGAATATTTGGATCTATGTAGTGTAGCCTGAGGGTGAGAAGAGTAAAAAAATCAATGTACATAAAGATGTCCTAAATTTGGGGTACATCTGCATCCAAAGCAACTTTGTAGCAATGTTGGCATCCATTGAAGCACAACCCTTTTCTTGAAAACCTGATCTGAAATCCATCACTAAAAATTTCTTCATCATTCAGGATTGTTACCTACCCAAAACACTTTCAGATCTGGTCATCCAGCTCATTCTACTTCAAGTACGGTCCTTTAAATTTCTCATGCGACTGATGTTTCTTCTTCATTTTCTCATGCAACTGATGTTTCTTCTTCTTAGGGATTAACTACCAGACAATAATCTTTTGGATTTACACTTTTACAGATCCTATTCTCTTTCCTCCCACCAAATTGTAATCCACTATAGTAGTCATTAATATATAAATCCATCAAAAGCAACATCGAACCTCCATTTTGGAAGTTCAGCTTCCACTATTGAAGCTTCAACTTCTGCATCTACAGCTCAATTTTTCAATCCTGTTGTTCAAGTTCCAAGTACCTTACCTATGGTCACAAGACCACCCACTCTAGCCTTTGAAGGCATGATTTAACATGTCAACTTACCTATAATTACAACAGCCTCTGTTGTTGTAGAGTATGTTGATTTTTAATCACGAACAGAATACTCAATAATAGGGGGTAAGTATAAATCATCTATAAAACATCTGAGACCAAAAAATGTCTCTCAATTAGGGATGCTCCAAATGATTTCCCACTACTATAACTTTTTCTTTTTATATATTAAGGCTAATGCACATATTTTGATTGTTGGTGTTAGAAATATTGGTGTACTGATAATTAGAAAAAAAAAAGTATATTGGCCAACTCTGGTCTTCTGCTCTTCCGAATGATATCCTATCTCTTCTTTCCTCCTGGCCTTTGATCTTCAAGGGTAGCCTTTGCAGAAACTTATGGATCATTTCCCCTTCTATCCTCATTTGGTAAATATGGAAAGAAAGGAACAAAAGGAATTTTCAAAATGTTTCTCTTGAAAATTCATCCATTCAAAGTAGAATTGAAGCATCTATTGTGGAAGTTATGAATGTTAAAATACAATTACAAAGTGCTCAACATAAATTGTTCACAAATTGGGATGATCTAATGATTAAGAATTGGTTTGGATTAAAACTCCCTATAGTAATTGTTGCCCAAATTTCCCATCCTGTGCAATTTGGCCTTTTCTGCCCTGTCATTCATACTCATTCTCTGAGTTTCTTGCTTTCTACTCTTTCCCGGGGCTTTCTGATTTTTTAAATCCTATTTTGCCACGCAAAAAAATGGTCATGTCCCTTTTTTGAAGTTATGTCTCAGCTCATCGCTCAAGTCGCATCAAATTTTATGTCATGTCCTAATATTGCGCGACTGCGCGACGAGTTGCATTTGAGGGTCATCGCGCAATCACGAGCCGTTTATAAAGACTTTATCTCTATCTGTGAGTGCACGACGAGTTGTAAAATCATGTCATCGTGCAATCATGATCTATTTTTGAAAATCTTTTCTCTGTCTACGAGTTCACGACGAGCTACCCGAGAAGGGAAATCGCGCAGTCGCGATCCACTTGGGTCTAGTTATGTTTTGTCTGCGACTGAGTGGGTTCGGTGTTTCAATGTTAATCATGCAATTGCGATGCCTTTTGTGGGTCGGGTTCCTAGCTTGCGAGTGTGCAACGAGCTAAAAAGAGAGCTCCTCGCGCATTCACGCAAGCATAATTAAAAATTCATAAGGTCTGCGACCGAGCGACCAAGAAGGAGAAGATAAGCTCATCACTCACTCGCTGCGGTTTTCAGGTGATCAGAAGTCAACTCGCGAGGGTGCGATGAGCAGAAAGATAGAATGGTCATCGCACAGTCACCCATCATAAAAGACCAAAGGGAAGCAGCTCGTGATCGAGCAATTGAAGAAGGAGAAGGTGTCATCGCGCACTCGTGCATGAAATAAAAGCAGAGAGTAAAGGCCTGCGAGTTTGCGACCAAGTAAAAGATGAATGTCGTCGCCTACTCGTACATAAGATAAAAACAAAGTTAAAGGTGGTGCGACTGTGCGACTAAACAGAAGATGAAAAGTAAAATGCATTGTCGCTCAGTCACCAAAAAGAAAGTGCTCTCAGAGAAAAGACTGCGAGTTCGCGACTGAGTAGAAAATGAATGCGGTCGCGCACTCGCGCATAAAATAAAAACAGAGTGAAGGGCTAGGCGAGTGCGCGATCAGGAAGAACATGAGGTAAAGAGGTATTTTTCTCAGTTTGCATTACTTTCAAAGGTTCGTCAGAGTATTCTAGATTGCAGGATTATGCACAGAGCTATCTGTCGATCCTAGGTTTAGATTTGTTTCAATATCGGTAGCAGAAAGGGAGATCCAGAATGTGCAATGAAGAAACAAATGGCATCACTTTCTCAGCGATTGAAAAGGATAGAGAGATCAGATTGTTCTCAGACAATCTAAATCAGATATTTTTACAGATAAAGGATTAGATTTTTAAAAAAAAAAGATCAGAGGTTGCAGTTGATAAAGTCTGCGGAAGAGTTATTGCATTTCAGAGAATTGTGTGACTCTTCTAGAGGGATAGGACTGCTTCTGAGAAGGGGCATTTATGTTGATATTTTGGGTATGGCTTTGGTGTCATCAAATGATATTTTGTAGACTTTTAAGGAGCTAAGCGGTGGCTAGACAAGACTTTTTCTCTGTATCCAATCCCTGATATTTTGGCCCTCATAAATGATGCAGTTGGCTAAAAAGCATAAGTATGAGTTGAGGACTCATTGTGCAAAAGAGGTTCATTTTTTGTAAAGGAGAGAAGCCCACTTTTGCAAGAAAGTCATCTTTTCTCAGAAAGTCATCTATGGTATTTGTTATACCCTCTGGTTCTTCTACTCTTTGTAATCTCCCATTGATGATTAAGATATCCTTGAGGTACTTGTGATATTTGTTCTATCCCTGTCTTCACTATCTCGATTATCTCTTATTGAATTGAATTTTATGAATGTTGTTAATGAAAATTGGGGTTCCTAGTCCCTCTCACTTTCTGTGCTTTTGTGTGTTACTGTGTCTGATCTGATTTTAGATTTTTTGTGGGTATACTACAACCCCTAGGAGCCTTGTCTCATTCCTACACCTATTTGCAGAAAAGGATGTTTGTTTGCAGGTCATAGGTCGAGTCCTTTGTTCAGACCCTCCTATGAAATACTTATGCAAGCCTATCTAGTGAGTTGTGACTTATTAGACCCGATTTCTCCATTGGTTTCATTCCTCTATACTGAGATCCAAACCCTAATTTTGGTGCATCACCTAGTAGGTAGTTCGCTTTCAGTTATTTCCCTTTCCATGCAATCCTTTTAACCCTTTTCCCCTCAAGTTTACTTTCCTATTTTAAGAGCAAGCTAAGGTGATTATCCAAGAGGAACCAGCCTAGAATCTGGAGGTCTCATCTCAGTTAGCAGAGGTCCCACAACCTTGAGATGATTCCCTTGTTATACTGGATTATCAAGACCAAGAGAGCTTGAGATCAGAGGCGCAAATTCAGTGTATAGCAGTAATAGGGATAGGTGCCAAAGCTAGTGCAAGTTTACAAGCAAATTGTAAATGGCAGCCTCCTTCATTTGGATGGTGCAAGATGAACTTTGATGGTGCCTCAAAAGGTAATCCGGGACCTTTTGGTGCAGGATACATTATCCATTCTGCTGAGGGTTATATGATTGCACATTTGGCAAGTCCACTGGAAAGGGGTACTAGCAACATGGCGGAATTCAAAGCATTACTCCATGGTTTATCATTGGCATTTGAGTTAGGTATTAAAAATTTGGAAATTGAAGGTGATTCCTTGATAACTACAAATGCAGTTAGAACTGGCTCGATTTATAACTGGAAACTTCAATCAATTTTGGAGGTGATTGTAAACTTAACTAAGAAATTTGAATCTATAACGGTCAATCACATTTTTCGGGAAGGGAATGTTTTGGCAAATAAAGAAGCATTGGGGGAACGCATTAAATTTATTTGTTAACCCTTTTTAAATTCCCGTTCCTTTCACCCAACTTTTAAAATAGTCGTAGGTAATTGTGTTCATTGTATTGAATTGACAGTTCCTGACAATTACAACTGGCCGCTTGAGAGTTGGATTTATGGTGAAAGATTTCCTTCATTCTCCTATTATGTGGATGGAACGTCTCTCTATCTACACATTTCTTCAATTGACAGGATCTGCACTCAGGTACTTTCTCACGCAACATTCTCTCCTTTTTGCAAAATGACAGGTTTTACTCTGTGCAAGGACATAACTTGTAATAGTGGTGTTATATAATATCCATACACTTGCATCATTTGGTAACGAGGCTTTCAATGCTGAAGGCAGCTAAGGGTACAATGTCAGGAAGGGAGTGATTATTCATTTTGCACTTTCTTTTAAGTATGACATCGACTCTACCCTTTGTAAATCAAGGTAGTTTGGTAGCATAATAGTTTTATCCTTTTCTCGACCGCAGTTTTAGCTTTTACATGATGGATTCTCCAATCAAATTCAGAGTGGAAGTTGAGCAGATGGCCTTCCATACGCCAATCTTATTCAACCATCTCAGTGAATTCTGCATGTACCATCACCCTCTTTTCTTTTATGCGGTGAGAAAGGTACTGGGTTACAATTTTCATAATACAAACCATAGATATAGGCTTCTCCGGAGGACGATTCTATGGGGAACAGTGGAGAAACTATCCCGGACAAAAGCTCCAAATTGAACTCTATTCCAAGCATGGAGAATGACACCACTTCCCCTTCGGACTGAAATGCCTCCATGATAAGTTTTTTGGGATAGCTCAAAACCACTTTTTTGGTTTTCTTTCGTAAACTAGACTTATGTTTTGTGAATTTGGTTAACTTGATTGAGCATTATTTCTCTGGATATTGGGTTCACAGTCCTCTTGGTAGGATTGGGTTATGAACAAGAAACATTATGTGCTTTTTCTTTATTGTTTTACTATTTTATTGCTTTCTGCTTAATATAAAATCTCGGCCATGGCCCTTTAATGATAAAAAAAAAATTATATTCTATGATTGATGTAAATGCAAATAGATATGATATTTATCCTTGTTTTGAAGATGGATAAAGAATAAATGAGAAATGCAATCAAGCAAAGGAACAAAGAGAAAACACAAGACCCCCAAACAATATGCATATCAACTCCTTGCAAAAAAAAATTACATCATCATAAAAGCACACAAAACTCACAGAATTGACTAATAAATTTGCATAATAAATGATCTGATTTAAATAAATCACATACCTGAGGAAGAACATATTTTCCAAGTAAATCACAACCATCAGACATGAGTTGTTGAAAGGACCATCTCTCCCATTTTTTTTTCTCGTCTAGCATTACCATCTCTTGTTTTGAACCGTGGCTGAAAGGAAATCTTTGGAATTCTCCATGTGGACTGTAATCAAATAACACAATATAAGATACTATTAAATTTTGCAATGACTACCTATCTAGAAAAAGAAATAATTGTGAGTCAAGTCTTCTGGATCATGATAAAATTGAAAAACTACTACACTATTGCATACACCTAAATCCTTAAGTACACAATTAACCCTATGAATTATCAAATATATTGTTCCAATATCCTGCAAGAGACTAATAAGCGTCCAATTTCAATAATTTCTAGACAAGATTTTCAAGGATGGCCATTGTGGCCTTTTTTTTAACAATTAAACTACCTACATTTGTGTTCCCATTTTAAAATTTAGTCAAGCAACCAACATAGCTCCTTGCAACACTCAAAACGATGAAGATTGGTAAAATTCGATATCATACTATTACATTTTGAAAAGACTACCCATCTAGTAAAATAAATAATTGTGAATCAAGTCTTTTGGATCATGATAAAATTTAAAAAAATAACTAAACTGTCATAGATACCCAAATCTTGAAGTGCACATCATGAACCCTGTAAATTTATCAAATTTGTTGTTCCATTATCCCACAAGGGATTAATAAGTGTCAAATTTCAATCACTTCTAAACAAGATTTTCAAGGATGGCCACTGTGGCCTTTTTTTTCAAAACAAAAGCACTACCTATAATTGTGTTCACATTTTAAAATTTAGTCAAGCAACCCACACAACTCCTTACAGCACTCAAAATAATGAAGCTTGGTAAAATTAAACAAGACGTGGAATCAGAAAATATCAAGTTCACGCCTAATTTATATAATGAAACAATTATTTCACTAATAAATATTATTAAAAAAATCCTAAACAAGACATACATTGCAGCATGTAGACTACAAAAAATCCTATAAGGCATACACTGTATCTTGTGGACTATGTATGTTTCCTAAATGAGATACTTGAGTGCTTGAATGCCCTAAAATAGAGAACATTGGCAATGTGAATATTAACACACAGTTGATTCCTAAAACATGGAATTACATAATAATGAACTACTAAAAAAACCCAATTAAATTAAAACCAAAATTATCCCTGATGTTCTAAAACTACAAGCTAGTTCTAATCCAAAGGCATATCCCTCATTAAGGGTGGGGTCCCATGGAGGAGGGCTTCCTAAAACATTTCAACAAGTGTTTCTTAGATTTTTAAGGATTATTTTAAACAAGTGGTCCCATAAATTTTGTAGTGCAGTTCAGGCTTAAAATTTTAAGCTCTGAAATGTATGGAAGTTGATGGTCTCTTCATTTCGTTATTTGGCATATTCATTTCACGATGAGTAAATAAATATAAAAAATTTAGATACTAATTGTTAAAAATAGAAAAATTTTAGATGCTTGACATGTGGCAAGAAAATAGCCTAAGCTGGTGGAGCAAATTGTATTTAATATACATCTATTATTTTAGTGAAAACTTACAACAATAGAATATATACAATCAATCAAAATTTATGATTTAAATGTAGCACCATGAATCCTATGTCATATGTTCTTCATATTTATCCTAAGCACATGGTTTTTATGCAATATTCCTGGTAACACTATGAATCCTACACTCTCCCAATGTATAGAAAAGGAGAAATAGAGAAGAGGCGCAAACATAAAATCTAAAACATGAATCCCAATGCAAAAAAAAGATGTTGAATCAGGTACAGACTTCAAAAAAAATGATGAAGTATGGCTGGCATGAATTTCAAGAAAATTTTATGGCTGACCCAAAAAAATATGACGAAGATCTAGAAGGAATCTGAAGTTAGATTTGAAATCTGCTGGCACAAAAATCAAAGCTTGGGAAATGAGGCACCCAAAAAATTCTGAGACTGGCCCAACTGAGCTCTCAAAAAAACCACCACAAATCTGCAAAAAAAATTGAAAAACCAAGCAAGGAAATTAGGGTTTTCGAAGGAAACTCTAGCCAACTCCAAAAATAGTAGTTTTGAACCATGTTTACAAAAAAATGACCAGGTAGAAGGTCAAAAATGGAGCCACAGATCACAAAAAGCTTTGGTTACAGAAGAAAAAGACTAGAAGCGACGCGATTTGCATGAAGAAGCCCACGAAATGTAGAAGAAGTTGCGCTTGAAGAGAAATTGCAATTTTTGAAGATACAACAGGAAAACAAAAATTGCACGGGTTGCAAGAGGTTGTGAATGTCGCCACAAGGTATAGATGCACGAGTTATAGGAATAATTCACGTCCAAAACCTAGCTGAGACCTATTTCAAAGAAGCCACGCGAGAAGTTGCAAAAAAATGGCATCAATGAAGACGCAAAAAACCCTAGTCGGGTTTTAAAAATAATTTTCTGCAAAAAAATGGCCCAAAAAACTCAAAAAGGAAAAATTGTTTTTCAGAGATCTTAAAATTTTGAAAATCAAAATTTTATTAAAACATTTTTTTAGTATTCAGGCTTTGATACCATATTACGCAAAGTAATTGGTAAAATATTGATTGTTGTATTCACAAATGATCAACATGATCATTATAAAGAATTTACAAGAGATACATAATAGAAAGTTTCTAAAAGAAACAACAAAAGATTGAGTTATCAATCATATCTATCTAATTTACATAATATTACAAAAGATTACCATTAAAGTAATAAAAAAATATATTAATATTCTAATAATATTTACCCTAAGTACATGGTTTTTATGCAATATTCCTTTAAGCTGAACACCTACAGTATTCTGTATTTTCAAAAAAAAAAAAAAAAAATTCATCTAGTCATTTTTTCTATGTGGAGCTGGTAGCTCAGTACTAGGGTGCCGCAACATACTAGTAAGAGGTCCTCTAATTAAGTCATGCTAGCTCCTTGACAAATAAAATATTTGCAAGGTGAAGCAACAAAGTGTCACTTAAGGCCCGTCAAGGGGCATCAGTGGGTTAATTCTCTTTCTCAGAAGGCCTCAAAAGCCTGTTGGATACCTCCAGATAAAGGATGGATAAAAATAAATTTTGATAGGGCCTCAAAGAGCAACCCAGGACCCTTTGAGGTTGGGTTTGTAGTACGTGATTGGTCAGGTAATATCGTATTGACTAGAGAAAATAGTTTGATGGATTGGACAAACAATGAGGCCAATGTGCAGGCATCTTTCATAGAAATTAAGGTTGTGAAATCTCTTAAGGTTTCCAAGTTGCATCTGGAAGGGGATTCTTTAATCATAGCAATGTCATAATTAAAGGGGATTCAGGTGTGTGGTATCTAAATAAGCATATTTGAAGGATTAGTTCATTATTGAGTTCATTTGAAGATTTCAAAATTACTCATGTAAGGAGAGAAGGGAATGAAGTTTCAAATGTAATATCTAAAGTTGGAGTCACGTTGAAGGTGTGAGGAAAGGTGGGAATGGTAGAGGATTTTAGAAACATCGATGGGAATGCTCTCAACTTCCTTTTTGGAGATGAATTTGCATCAATCGGTGAAAGTTAAATAGCCCAGGGAGTTTCTAAGTTGGTAAGAGTTGGAAGACTTCCTCACACCTCTTGAGCTTAATTTAAAATTAGAATTCAAATTTGTATTTAAATAGATGGTTTCTCCCTCCACCATGTAGTCGTTAATGGTCAGGTGTAAACGGTCATAATGATTTGGCGTGGATAGCATTAATTGAGTACTCCTCAAGGCAAACATGGTTAATACTTTGAGTGCATTGGTAATTGTTGAAGGAAGCGTCTAGATGAAGCTTTGGGTGGTTTGTGGGATGAAAAGTGAGGGGTGTAAAGAATATAGACTGAATCTATATTCTGGAAACACACAGGAAATGCTCTGTTTTAGCAAACAACTAAAATCAAGAAACCCCAAAAATAGGGCAGAGCATAAACATAGAACAAAGATGGAGATATGCAACTTCTTGTTGCTTCTATTAATCTGGAAATTACTTCTACAACTAAAATAAACTTGCAGCTATCTGAGGCTGCATACAAAATATCTTGAGCTTCTCAAAGCTCTTACAAAATGTCTAGAGCAATCACTTCTCAACAAGACAATTACAAATAATTGATGCTACAATAAAACAAGTCTCTGATAAAATAGAGCACTTACAAAAACAAACTATTTGTTGTTGTTGCAAATTAAACTTCTTACAAGTCTATTGAAGAATAAAGACATTCTTCTCTTTATAAAGTATTTGTTGTCCAAAGAAGAAATCAGAAGTCCAAAGAATAAATCTGATTTGAACTTATCTTTTAAAGTCCACATAAAATCAGATTTAAATTTATCTCTAAAAAGTCTTCAAAAGATGTGATTTACACTTATCAGCAATAAATATGGGAGAATTAAAAGTCAACAAAAGAGGCTCAATACAATCATATTTTATTCTAAAAATCCAACAATTTCCCATTATCTTGAGCCGACAAAACATGATCATGCTTGAACCAAATGAACTATGCCCAGATTTCTCCTTAGGCGTTCAAAACTTGCAATTCCCAATGGCTTGGTGAAAATGTCTGCTAGTTGCTGCTCCGACCTGCAAAACTCCATTTTTATTTCACCGTTCTCATATAATTCTCTGATAAAATGATACTTAATTTCAATGAGCTTGCTCCTTCCATGAAACATAGTATTTTTTGACAAAGATATTGAGGAAATATTGTCACAAAATATTGTGGTTTCATCCTCTTGTTTTTCCTTCAAATCTGCCAAGATCCTTCTCAGCCAAATAGCTTGACATGCTACTGCATCTGCTGCTATATATTCAGCCTCTATTGTAGATTGAGAAACTATGGGTTGCTTCTTAGATTCCCATGAGATTACACATGAACCCATGTGAAAGATATATCCTAAAGTGTTCTTCCTATCATCCAAACTCCCTATCCAATCACTATCTGTGTGACCAATCAATCCAGAATCATTTGCTATAGTATACAAAATACCATATCCCTTAGTTCCATTCACATACCTTAGGATTATCTTTCCTGCTTTCCAATGGGATTCCTTTGGAGTTTTCATAGATCTAGAATTCAAACTTATTGCATGCATAATGTCTGGCCTCGTAGCTGTCAAATACATTAAACTTCCAACCAAGCTTTTAAACAAAGTTGGATTCACATTGTTGCTGCAATCATTCTTGCTTAGCTTAAGACCTATCGTAGTTGGTGTTGGGGAAGCCTTGGTACTCTGCATTCTAAATCTCTCCAAGATCTGATTTTCATATATTTCTTGAGAGATGAAAATACCATCATGCATTTGTTTTACTTCTATGCCTAGAAAATATCTTAAGAGACCCAAGTCTGACATTTCAAACTCTCTTTTCATGGCCTCTTTAAAATCAGCAATGAGGAAATCATTATCCTCAATAAATATTAAATCATCAACTTCCAAGACAACAATTAAAATGTTACCATTTGTTGCCTTGATGTAAAGAGTGGGATCATCATCGCTTTTGTAAAAGTCATTTCCCATCAAATATGAGTCAATTCTGCTATACCATGCACGTGGAGCTTGCTTAAGCTTATAAAGAGCCTTCTTCAACCTATACACTTTACCTTCATGACCTGGAACTTCATAACCAAGTAGCTGCTCCAAATAAACCTCTTCTTTCAATACTCCATTCAAGAAGGCATATTTCACATCCATTTAATATACCTTCCATTTGTGTTGGTCTGCAATTGCTATGACAACACGCACAATTTCCATTCTTACAACTGGGGCATAGGTCTCATCATAATCTCTACCAAGCTGCTATTTGTACCCCTTGACTACCAATCGAGCCTTATGCCAATCTATTTTTCCTTCAGCATTTCTCTTGGTCTTGTAAACCCATTTAACTCCAATAACTTTCTTGTTAGGAAGCAAATTAGTGAGCTCCCAAGTTTTATTTCTTTTAATTACATCTATTTCCTCATCCATGGCCTTACACCATTTTTCTTCTTTTTAAGAATCCTCAAAATAAATTGGATTACTATGAGAAAATAATGCAAAATTTATATTTTCATTAAATTCATTTTCATACATTTAATCTTGGTAAATCTCCCTTAGCCTCTTGGTCATTCTTGGCACTAGGGAGGTGAGTGGGATCACAACTCTCAGTATTGTTGTTGTTGGTCTCTGTTGGGCCAATTTTCTGCCTTATGGAGCCTTCTATATCTATTTTTATATCATCTTTTTGTTCATTAAACTCATCATCTTTACGAATAATAGGCACTTTACTTGAAGTGCCTGATGATGTGTCTACCAAGCCATCCCATGACTCATTCTCAATGAACTCCACATCTCTTGACATGATGATCTTTTTGGTGACTGGATTATACAATCTATATGTCTTTGAATCAAGACAGTATCCCATAAAGATACACTTCACACCCTTGTCATCCAAATTTTTCCTTTGCTCCTTTGGCACATGTGCATATGCTACACACCCAAACACTCTCAAATGTTCAACCGTCCATCTATGCTTTGCCCATGCTTCCAATGGAATCTTGTCATGAACTACCTTTGTAGGACTTCTATTTATCAAAAAAATAGTTGTTGCTATAGCCTCTCCCTAATATTCAATTGGGAGTCCTTTTTCTTTCATCATACTTCTTTCCATCTCAATGATGGTTCTATGCTTTCTTTCAATGACTCCATTTTTCTGCAGAGTATAACTGGTTGTTAGCTCCTTCTTTATGTCATTCTACTTGCAAAATTTCACAAAAAAATATCGAAGGTATAGTCCCCCCTCTGTCTGACCTTAGGAATTTAACATAATGTCCACTTTCTTTTTCAGCCTGGGCTTTAAATTCTAAAAACTTATCAAAAGCTTCAGATTTATTTTGCATAAAATATACCCATGTTCTACGGCTGAAATCATCTATAAAGGTCATAAAATAAGTACTCCCCCGATGGAAGTTATTTTCATAGGGACAACTAAATCAGTATGAACCAACTCTAATGGTGCTCTTTCCTTTCTAGAGTTTCCATAATTAAATGGCAGCCTATGTTTCTTGCCCAAAATGCAAGCCTCACACTTGCTACTGAACTCTTTTATACATGGCAAATCATCTACCATTCTTTTCTTGGACAATAAACTTAAACCAGCATAGCCAAGATGTCCATACCTTAAATGTCATATCTTGGAGGGGTATTCAATCATGCTCTTGAAGGTTGATTGTTGTACTGTTGTACATGCTTTCTTGGGAGATGCAGCTGCTGAAATTGAAGAGAAACACATTTCTACCTTCAATAGAAACATTCAATTCTTTGTCATTTGGACTATTGCATTAATTTTCTTACTCTCATCCTTCTCATAAATGACACATTGGTCCTTCTTCATCAGCACTTTATATCCATTTTGAATGAGTTGTCCAACACTCATCAAATTGTGCTTTATGCCAGGGGAAAAATAAACATTATGAATTTCTTATTTCTCACCTTGCTTGGTGCAGATCATAATCGATCCTTTTCCCACAACTAGAACAATTCTATTGTTCCCCATTCTAATTTCAGATTTAATATTTTTATCAATGAAAGAGAAGAGACTTTCATTACCACTCATGTGGTTACTACAACCGTTGTCCAAATACCATACTTCGGGGCTGCCTTCTTCACCAATATTGCACATGATGAAGCTTGTGGGATTATTTCCATCACCGATTTTAACATTATCCACATTAGCACTTTTCTTTGACTGATCACCTTTATTTTTCCAGCATTCACTTGCATAATGCCCAAATCTATGGCAATAATAGCACTAAACATTTCTCTTGTTTGAGTTACTATTCTTCTTGCCTCCTTTGAAATTATTCTGAGAGCTGCTAGCTCCCTCATTTGTGGCTGCTCAGTCTGAGCTTTCTCCTCCATCATTTTTTTATCCAGAGTTGCTATGACCTCTTCCTCTTGAGCGTCTTCTAGAGTTGTTTCTTCCTCTTCCCCTGCCTCTTGCATTGGATTGAGCTCTAAAAGCTTTCTCTTGAGAAGAATTTTTTGATCTATTAATTTGATGTTCATGGGTTTGGAAAGAACCCATCAACTCATCAACATTCAATGTTGAGAGATCCTTTTTCTCTTCAATGGAAATAACTAGAGTATCAAATTTTGATGGCAAACTTCTCAAAATTTTCTCTACTATTCTTTGCTCCTCCATGGTTTCTCCATTGGTTCTCAATTGGTTTATCAAACTAGAGAGTCTTGAGCTGAAATCTGAAATGGACTCATTGTCCTTCATGAGAAAAGTCTCAAATTTTGTTCAAACCATTTGGAGCTTCACTACTCAAACTTTCTCAGTTCCTTTAAAACTAGTATGAAGATTATCCCAAGATTCTTTGGAATAATCAGCTGCTGCTATTCTAGGAAAGATTGCCTCTGTCAAGGTAGTTCCAATCAAGCTCAAAGCTTTTTCATCTTTCCTCCTTAACCCCTTCAACTGAGTCTTCTGATTGTTTGTGAGGGCACCAAACAGAGATGAGTCAGTCACATCGACAAAGCCATTGACCACAAGCTCCCACAAATCATTTGCAACCATTACGGTCTTCATCTTCTTTGCCCAAACATCATAATTTTGTCCATTGAACGATGGTGGTTGCTGCCAACTCTTTCCTCCATCTCCATCCATGTCTCCTATGCAAGATAAACAATTACCCAGAAAAAAAAATGCCCAAACTCACAAATTTTGAAGGCCAATCAGCTCTGATACCATGTAAAGAATATAGACTGACTCTATATTCTAGAAACACATAGGAAATGCTCTGTTTCAGCAAACAACTAAAATCAAGAAACCCCAAAAATAGGGCAGAGCATAAACATAGAATAAAGATGGAGATATGCAACTTCTTGTTGCTTCTATTAATCTATAAATTACTTCTACAACTAAAACAAACTTGCAACTATCTGGGGCTGCATACAAAATATCTTGAGCTTCTCAAAACTCTTACAAAATTTCTGGAGCAATCACTGCTCAACAAGACAATTACAAATAATTTCTACTGCAATAAAACAAGTCTCTGATAAAATAGAGCACTTACAAAAACAAACTATTTTTTGTTTCTGCAAATTAAACTTCTTACAAGTCTATTGAAGAATAAAGACATTCTTCTCTTTATAAAGTATTTGCTATCCAAAGAAGAAATCAGAAGTCCAAAGAAGAAATCTGATTTGAACTTATCTTTCAAAGTCCAGATAAAATCAGATTTAAAGTTATCTCTAAAAAGTCTTCAAAAGATCTGATTTACACTTATCAGCAATAAACATGGGATAATTAAAAGTCAACAAAAGAGGCTCAATACAATCAGATTTTATTCTAAAAATCCAACAAGGGGCATTTGTAAATTGCTCTGCACTGGGAGGCAAGTAATTACTCCAGGTGTTTCTTTTAGCTTGGTGTTTATCTGGGCAGCAAGATAAAGGCCAATTTCTCCATGAAGACGGCCAACCAATAGCAAACATTTATGGGGGAAGTGAGCAGAAAGCAGATGAAGGGAATCTTCTTGATAGACAACCCCCAGTTCTGGCAGATAATGGACCTATTACTTGGTGAGGAATTCATGGTGACAAAGTACCGATACCGCTCAAAGATATTGCTTCGGGAGTATTTGCTTGGGCTCTTGGGCTAGGGACGAAAGAGGAGGTATTGTAATTTATGGGTTATGTGGTCATGTGTGAAGCCACAATGGACTGGAGGTATGATATCAACGCTTGTGATGGTTGATCTTGGTGTGGGTTTCAAGGCAAAGGAAAGGAATTGGAAAGAATTTGTAGGAACATTAAAGAGTTTCAAACCTTTCTTGGTATCGAGTGCAACATCAAACAAGTTTAAACAAAAGGAGGAAGCCAAAGTTGGTTGGGATTTGTTGAAGGATCATTTTCTGCAGTTGGAACAAAAGAAAAAGCAGAGGGAAAAGGAAAGATGGGAAACTAAAAAATATCAATTGGATACTAGAGGTCAGATGTGTTGAGTATTAGAAGGCCAATGGACATTTATCCTGTTGCAGCCTTTGTCCTTTCAGCTATTCGGTTATGAGCTTATAAATAAAGCTCCTCTTTTCATTGTATGTTGATGATTGAGTTAATATATAATTCTTCTTCTCTCAGTGTGGACGTAGTCACTATTGTGGTGAACCACGATAAATCACTGTGTACTGTGTATTTTTTATTTGTTCTTATTTTTAACTTCTACAATTTATCTTTCACAATTGGTATCAGAGCGAGGTTGAATCATTGTTCAGATTTCGGTGGTTGAAATTTTAGAATCATGGAAGATTTAAAAGTTCAAAAATTTTCTGGGAAGAACTATGGGATATAGAAGATACAAATGAATTCTTTGTTAATCAAGAAATACCTCTCTCTTTCACTTGAAGGAAGAACAAGGAAACCAACCTCCATGAAAGACGAAGATTGGGAGAAGCTTGATGAAAAATCTAAAGCAAAAATATTCCTTGCATTAGGCAATAATGTCTTGCATAACATTGTAGAAAAAGAAACAAAAAAGGAGGTATGGGATAAATTGACTTCGACATATGCATAGGCATCCATTGCAAAAAAAGTCTTCATCATGAAGAGGTTATACAAGCTTAAGATGAGGGAAGGCGAAGCCATGACAAATCACCTTAATGAATTTAATACTTTGATTAGCCAAGAAAATTTGGTTGGCATACCCCAAGACGATGAGAAAAAGGCTTTTATATTATTGTGTTCTCTTCCTAACAGTTGGGATGGACTTGTAACAGAGGTAAGCACTTTTGCATCAAACAAGAAGCTGGTCTTTGATGAAGTTTCAGCTACTCTTCTCTCTGAAGATTTTAGGAGGAATAATGAGTCTTCATCCGGTGATGCTCTCACTATGGTGAGCACTGAGAATAGAGGAAGAAGCCAATATAGAGGCAAAAATAATTACAATTGACAGTCTCAATCAGCTAGGAGATTGCATTCTAGATGAAGAGAAGGCAGATGTTGGTTTTGTGGGAAGGTTGGTCATGTTAAGAAAGATTATCGCAAATACAAAAAGGCGTAAGAAAGGGTTTTGGACAGCAAAGAAAATATTGCACATGACAAGGATGATGATATTTTAGAACTTTATACAAGCGACACAAAAGAAAATTCTTGGGTCATGGATTCTGGTGCTTCTTTTCATGTCACTTCTTGCACGGATTCACGCACAAATTATCAAGAAGGTAGATTTGGAAAAGTTTATCTGCGTGATAATAATTCATGTGAAATTATTGGCAAAGGTGATGTTGTCTTTCCATTAGAAGGAGGAGACCAATGGCTTTGCAAGATGTTCATCATATTCAAAACCTAAAAAGGAATCTAATTTTTGTCAGTCAATTTCATACACAAGGCTGCCATACATTTTTCTTTGTGGATTCATGGAAGGTAACCAAAGGTTCAATGGTGATTTCCAAAAGAAATAGAGTTGGTAGTTTGTACCTGTTAGAGCGTCCTAGTGAGGTGGGAATTGTTATGAAAATCATAGGCAGTGATGTAGCTTTTTGGCATCAAAGGTTAGGCCATATGAGCAAGAAAGGCCTTGAAGTGATGCTCATCCGTGATCAATTACTGGGCCTAAAATTTGCAGATTTAGAATTCTGCGAACATTGTCTTTGTGGAAAACAAAAATGGGTCAGCTTCTTGAAGAATGGACATGACAAGAAGACAACACCGATGGAGCTAGTACACTCAGATGTCTTCGGACCCACGGAGGTAACTTCTTATGGAGGCACAAAATATTTTGTTACTTTTCTTGATGACTATACTCAGAAAGTGTGGATTTACATGATGTCTCGTAAATCTAAAGTGTTTTCAAAATTTAAAATTTTTAAAGCACTTGTTGAAAATCAAAGTGGTAATAAAATAAAATGTTAAAGACAGATAATGGGGGTGAATTCTATTCTTTGGAGTTTGATAATTTTTGTGTAGATTATGGTATTCATAGAATCAAGGTTGTCCCATATACTCCACAAAAAAATGGGGCAGTGGAAAGACTGAATCGAACCATTCTTGAGAAAGCTAGAAGTATGCTTTCTAATACTGGTTTGGGCAAAGAATTCTGGGCGGAAGCATTTAATATCATTGTTTACGTAATCAATCGTAGTCCCTCATCTCGATTGGATTTTGGTATTCCAGAAGAAGAATGGTTGGGAAAGAGAATTTCTTATTCTCACATTCGAGTGTTTGGTTGTCAAGCATTCGTTCATGCTCCTAAGGAGAAGAGGAGTAAACTTGATTCAAAATCACAGCGATGTATATTTGTAGGCTATGGAGAAGATCAGTTTGGTTTTTGAATGTGGGATTCAGTTGAGAAGAAAATTGTAAGGAGTCGAGATGTGGTTTTTTATGAAATTGTGTTTCTAGCTCTGTCAGAAGAAACACATGGAAATGAACACATTCTCTTGTTTGATATTGCCACTAGAGGCATTAGTTTGCCTCACATCCACTGCCAAGGCTATAACATAGCACATCCTCAGCACATGACACCCACCTCTATTTTAGACCCAATTCCTTCACTATCACAATCCTCTAATTTTGATTTTTCCTCTTTTCACACCCAATCTGTAGGTAATGACAAAATTTTATCTCCAATTAATAACAATTTTGAATTACCTTGGTCCCCTATACGAAATACATCAAATGAAGATGTTGCATGTAACAGAACATATGGTAACACAAATTCTGATTTTGCAGAGCATAGCAAGTCTGCCATGGGTTTCTCAACACCCGTGGGCAGGACACATCTTTCACATATGGGAGACCATGCTCCATCTCACCGCTTCACTTCTGATTGGGCAGACTCCATGCTATATCATGTTGGGTCTTCTCCTTGCTTACTAACACCAAGTCCAACCTCCCCTGTGTAGCACACTCGTGTTGCTCCTTACATGTAGCAAGTATGTTCTGGCACCCACATGTAGCAAGGGAACAGCAGTAGCATTGGGGACTTGGACCCAAATTCAAAATAGACCATGCCCTGCACTCACGCGAAGCACAGTGATGTGCTTGAGAACAATTCTGAGCATATGGATAAATCGGGTCTATCTGTTGAAATAGACAGCAAGTATCCACAGCAAACAGGGAAGAAGGCATTATTGCCAAATCATATTTTTTATAACACAGGGTTTGGAAATCAATTGCATGATTTAACAGACAACTCTGCTCACATAGATGGTAATTTTTTGTGAAGGCACACCATAAATTGTAACACGCAACATGCAAATTGTCCAGACAGAGATATTAAGTTACATGTTGAGGAAAACACATTATTTCCATTAATGAGGTCTACAAGATAGCGTAAGCTTCCTTCTAAATTTTTAGATTATGAACTTCTATTTGCTGAAGAGGCAGAGCCCGAATTGTTTATTTTGGAGCAAGTTGAATTGGCCACTTATGAAGCCACTTGTCTAAGCAGCGATAGGGATAAATGGATGACTTCTATGCAAGAAAAAATGACCTCTTTGGAAGGTAATCACACTTGGGATTTGGTCTCTCTACCACCAAATCAAAAACCACTTAAGAACAAGTGGGTATATAAATTGAAAGATGAAGGCAATGGTGTAAAATGTTATAAAGCTCGATTAGTGGTAAGAGGATACGCTCAACAAGAAGGGATTGATTTCACTAAAATCTTCTCACTGGTTGTTAAAATGATAACCATCCAGACTATTTTGGGACTCGCAGCTGTGTGGGATCTTGAATTAGAGTAGCTTGATGTCAAGACTACATTTCTACATGGTGATGTGGATGAGGAGCTATATATGGAGCGGCCTCAAGGTTTTATTGACAAAGGGAAAGCACACCTTTATTACAGGTTAAGAAGGAGTTTGTATGGGCTCAAGCAAGCCCTATGATAGTGGTATCTGAAATTTGATCACTTCGTGGTTGAGAAAAACTTCATAAGATGTGAATTTGATCCGTGTATTTATTACAAGAAACTTACAAATGGTGAATTTGTTATTCTTCTTCTATATGTTGATGACATGTTGGTCATCGGTACAAGCTCTTGAATTGTTGGTGAGATTAAAATGAAGTTGGCAAGTAAGTTTTCCATGAAAGACTTAGGGGCAACAAAGAAGATTCTTGGTATGAAAATCACACGAGACAGAAAAAAGAAATAAATTATCTTGTCTCAAAAGGATTTCATTACCAAAGTTGTGGACAAATTTGGCATGACCAATGCAAAGATAGTTTCTACTCCTTTTGCTTCTCAATTTCAGTTGTCTTCTGAATTGTGTCCAAAAATACAAGAGGAAAAGGAATTCATGGACAACATTCCTTATAAATCAGCAGTTGGTAGCATAATGTATGCTATGGTTTCCACTCATCCCGACATTGCCCATACGGTGGGAGTAGTAAGTAGGTTCATGAGAAATCCTAGAAAGTTTCATTGGGAAGTTGTTAAATGGATACTAAGATATTTAAAAGGCACTTCAAATTTCACTTTATGCTTTGGTAGCAATAATAAACAGTTGCAAGGATTCATGGATTCAGATCTTGCCAGAGATTTGGATAAGCGTAGATCTACTAATGGTTACACATTCATGTTTGTTGGAGCTACTATTAGTTGGGCCTCACGGCTGCAACATTCTATTGCTCTCTCCTCGGCTGAAGTTGAGTATTTGGCTCTTTCTGAAGGTGTCCGAGAGATGATTTGGTTGCAGCGGCTACTTGGTGAAATGAAGTATCAACAAAATAATTATGTTCTATTTAGTGATAGTCATAGTGCCATCTTTATGGCTCATAATCATACATCTCAGAGATGTTCAAAACACATTGACATTCATGCTCACTTTGTTTGGCATATGGTTGAAGAGGGCAGGTTGAAGGTTGAAAAGATTGATACCAAAATCAATCCGGCGGATATATTCATGAAAGATTTAACCAAAGAGAAGTTTGAATGTACAAGAACTTCTCTTGGACTTGTTAAGTTGAAGTAGGTCAGCATGTAGAGCAGGGGAATGCCTGATCAGCTAAAATATCTCTTGACTTCTAGTGGGAGTTTGTTGAGTATTGGAAGGCCAACGGCCATTTGTCCTGTTGCAGCCTTTGTCCTTTCAGTTGTTCGGTTATGAGCTTATAAATAAAGCTCATCTTTTCATTGTATGTTGACAATTGAGTTAATATATAATTCTTCTGCTCTCAGTGTGGACGTAGCCACTATTGTGGTGAACCATAATAAATCATTGTGTATTGTGTATTGTGTATTTGTTCTTCTTTTTAACTTCTACAATTTATCTTTCACAAGATGTTCATCCCCGATGAAAACAAAGGGTTTGGATTCAAGGGAAAGGTCATATTTTAGCTGTTTAGATTTTGTCACACTGGTTTTTTGTTTCATGATGAATTTACAGAGACTGTAATAAAAAAATGCCCAGTTTTGTCAATGAATGGACTTATATTGTTAATTAGACAAGGAAGCAGTAGTAGTTAGTAGTTTCTACGCCCAGTTTTGTTAATGAATGGGCTTAATTTTTTATTTAGGCAAGGACTACATGTAGTAGTAGTTAGTATTCTCAGACAGTTGAAGTTGTGATTATGGTTGACTGTTTACAGGTAGAATAGATGCCCTAGTACTGGTTTTTAAATGTATTTACTCTTTTCATAATAAAAAATAATATAAAAACTTTATCACCGATCAGAAAAAAAACAAAGTGTCACTTGAAGATGGGTGTTAAAATAACAATCCCCATTGGGAGGTTTTAGCTATGAGACCTAGCTGATCAACGTAAAAGAGATTCTTAATTAAGACATTCAATTTGAAATGCTTTAAAGACAATAAACAAACCCCATTAATTGCACTGAACAAATACAGAGAAACTTGTGATTCCAAGGGCCATTACAAGCAATGCTCGGTATGGGGCATAGCTATCCAAGTTGTTGCTTATTTTATCAGAGTCCAGAAGATCAAGCCAAGCACTTTCATTGTTGTAACTTTTCGAGCCACAGAGAAAAAAAATAACACGATCTTCAAGGCAGTGATAATATTTACTTGCCTCTTCCATAAAATTGGGATAATCGGAAACAAATTCACCATTATAAGCTCCATTCAAAACAAAGCGAGCAGCTTCAGAATGCAAGGCTTCGGCGTACTGTTAGGAATAAGGTATCTCAACCTTGGATAATTCCTATTCTTATTATTTGTTTTGTAAATGTATTTTTTGCAAATAATATAATTAAGTGTGAGTGTACATGTCTAGTTGGCATGGTGATGTGTCACTCCACTTGTATGTTGACTAGGATGGTCAACCTTGGCCTACATGGATTTAGGCACCCCACTTTGTGATAGAGATATATTGCCATGTGTCGGCATCTTGAATTGTGTGTAAGGAGATCATGGCTAAAATGGTTATGACGGATTCCTATGATGCGTAAGAGCTATTTAAGGAATGTGCTATGATAGGTGTAAGAGCATCTTATGACTTGGGCCTATTTGGGCACCCAAGAAGGAGTGGTTGGTGTGTGTAAGAGACTATGCCAAAAATAGTTTGGTATGACAGATTCTCTTACACTTCTCTTGTGACCGTTATTTTTGGTAGATTCTATGACAAGCTATCATAGTCTATTCTAGGGATGGATGCCTATTCTTGGGATTGCATGTAACAACTGTGTACATGTGGCTTTGTGCATGGGTCTTGGTGGTTGAGCCCATGTTGAATGCCCAACACCTTTTGTGGGTATTTGTTGGGTCCTAAGGAGTCTATTTATGATGTTTCTTCTTTAGGAGAGAGATATGTTTTACAGGTGTACTATTATGTTGTTGGACTGGTCTCTCATCTCTTGAAAGAACTTGCATTGCAAGTGTGTTGTAACCGTTGTGTTGAAGATAATACATTGTGCAGGTTTTGGAGTGCTGGGTTTTTTTATCGAAAGGTTTTCCCCAGGGTAAATCATTGTGTCATTCTCTATTTTCTGTATGTATGGTATATGCTGCAATATTATTGTTAAGTAGCTTAACAAATCTAAAAATTGTAAGGATTTAAAAAGAATTTGCACAATACTTTCCTTATGGGATTAGTGTAGGAAGTTGTTTCCACACCTAAGTTTCCTTACAAGTGGTATCAGAGCCTAATCAACTTTTGATCCTAGTTGTTGGCTAGGGTTTTTTGAGCTAATCTCAAGTTGAGTGGGAGTTTTTTGTGCAGAGAATTCTGAATCTTATTTAGAGATTGAGATGGCAAGTTCCTCATACAGTAGAATGGAGGTGGAGAAATTTAATGGCACTAATTTCAAGTTGTGGAAACTCAAGATGGAAGACATGCTTGAAGACCACGATCTATGGGAGGCTACTTCACTTAATGTGAGACCTGCAGTGATATCTCAAGCAGATTGGGAGATCAAGGATCGGAAGGCTAAGGGTCTCATCAGACTATGTCTAGCAGATGTCATTCTTCTGAATGTTCTTGATGAGACTACTGCAAATTCTTTGTGGAAACGGCTTGGGTCTGTGTATCAGGCCAAATCTCTGGTGACTAAGTTGTTCCTAAGAAAGAAGTTATATTATTTAAGAATGGAGGAAGGCGGATCCATAACTGATCATCTCAACGCATTCAATTTATTGATTGCATAGTTGGCATCATCTAGTGCCAAGATCGAGGAGGAGGATCGATGTATGACCCTGCTTTGTTCCTTGCCAAATTTGTGGGACCATCTTGTGATGGCTCTCGAAAGTACTATAGTCACATTCCGTATGGATGATGTGGTGTCTTCACTGCTATCATAGGAGATGTGAAGAAAGACTTCGGATTCATCTAAGGAAGCCCTTGCTGTTCGTGGGAGATCCAACGACAGAGGAAAGCAGAATGACAATAAGTAAAAGAAGGGCAGATCCAAATCCCGTGGGAGTTCTAAGACTCCTGGAAAGTCCAAGGCAAAATGTTGGAACTGTGATAAATCTGGGCACTTTCGGAGGGACTGTAAAGAACCAAAGAAGAAGAAGAAAGGCTCAGATTTAGCTTCCAAAAAATCTCAAGAAGATGGAGATGCTTTTATTGTAGCTTTGGCAGCCCATGCATCTGATGATGTGTGGTTGGTAGACTCAAGTGCTTCTTTTCACATGACCTCTCATTGAAATTGGTTCTCAAAATATGAAGAGTTTGATGGTGGAAAGGTGTACTTGGGTGACGATTCTCACCTAAAGATAGTTGGACATGGAAGGGTCATTATCAGATTTCCTGATGGATGAGTAAAGGGAATCAATGGAGTTATGCACATTCTGGGTTTGGCATGAAACCTATTATTTGTAAGTATGCTGAATGATGTAGGTGTGCAAGTTGTCTTTTCGAGAGATGGATGCAAGATGATGAGAGGTTCTATGGTGCTCGCTAGAGGTACTAGGAGAGGTACTTTATTTCAGCTTGATGCATGCATTGCTCAGTGCAATAGTTATTCTATTTCAAAGAAGAGAGTGGCTATCACTTCATCCCCACCATCTGAACGAGCAATAAAGAAGACTGTGGCAATGGTTTCCGATGGCAGTGCAGTAAGTGTACCTAATGGTGCAAACACTTTGGAAGGCAAGCTTCCTGTAGAAAAGACGATGTTGTGGCATATGAGATTTGGCCACATTGGTGAGAAGGGTCTTAGGACCTTAAAAAATAAAAATATCATCAAGGGGTTAAATGATTGTAATCTTGAGTTCGATTTCTGTGAACACTGTGTTTATGGTAAGCAAAATCGTGTTCAGTTCTACTCCAGTTCTCACAAGTCTTCTGGACTTTTGGATCTTATTCATTCTGATGTATTTGGTCCTATAAAAGTTCCTTCTATCTCCAATTCTGTATATTTTGTATATTTTATAGATGATTACAGTAGAAGGACTTGGATATATTTCCTGAAAAGTAAGACACAAGTTTTCATCTGGTTCAAGGAATTTAAGGCTCTCGTGGAGAATTGCACTGGTAAAAGAATCAAGTGTGTGAGAACTGATAATGGTGGTGAGTTTTGTTCCACAGAGTTTGAACAGTTCTGTAAAGAACAAGGAATCGAGAGACATAAGACAACTCCTTACACCCCGTAGAAAAATGGAGTTGCAGAGAGAATGAATAGGACACTGATGGAGAAGGCTAGGAGTATGCTTAGTGGAGCTAGTTTAGAACAAAGTTTTTGGGCTGAAGCTGTGGCCACTGCTTGCTATCTAGTTAACAGATCTCCTACATCAGCTCTTGTTGGTAAGACACCCATGGAGGTGTGGTCTGGTAAGAAGCCTTCAATAAGACATCTTTATTTTTTTGGTTGTGAAGCTTATGCACATATTCCAAAGGAGAAAAGATCTAAGTTGGAAAACAAAGCTGTCAAATGTATTTTCATCGGATACAGTGTTGGTGTGAAAGGATACAAGCTTTGGGATCCTAT
>MU226523.1:710586-724721 GCA_018584345.1 Thuja plicata | reverse complement strand
ATTCCTATTCTTATTATTTGTTTTGTAAATGTATTTTTTGCAAATAATGTAATTAAGTGTGAGTGTACATGTCTAGTTGGCATGTTGATGTGTCACTCCACTTGTATGTTGACTAGGATGGTCAACCTTGGCCTATATGGATTTAGGCACCCCACTTTGTGATAGAGATATATTGCCATGTGTCGGCATCTTGAATTATGTGTAAGGAGATCATGGCTGAAACGGTTATGACAGATTCCTATGACGCCTAAGAGCTATTTAAGGAATGTGCTATGACAGGTGTAAGAGCATCTTATGACTTGGGCCTATTATGGCACCCAAGAAGGAGTGGTTGGTGTGTGTAAGAGAATATGCCAAAAATAGTTTGGTATGACAGATTCTCTTACACTTCTCTTGTGACCATTATTTTTGGCAAATTCTATGACAAGATGTTATAGTCTATTCTAGGAATGGATGCCTATTCTTGGGATTGCATGTAACAGTTGTGTTCATGTGGCTTTGTGCATGGGTCTTGGTGGTTGAGCCCATGTTGAACGCCCAACTCCTTTTGTGGGTATTTGTTGGGTCCTGAGGAGTCTATTTATGATGTTGTTTCTTTAGGAGAGAGATATGTTTTACAGGTGTACTATTATGTTGCTGGACTGGTCTCTCATCTCCTAAAAGAACTTGCATTGCAAGTGTGTTGTAACCATTGTGTTGAAGATAATACATTGTGCAGGTTTTGGAGTGCTGGGGTTTTTTACTGAAAGGTTTTCCCCAGGGTAAATCATTGTGTCATTCTCTATTTTTTGTATGTATGGTATATGCTACAATATTATTGTTAAGTAGCTTAACGAATCTAAAATTGTAAGGATCTAAAAATAATTTGCACAATAATTTCCTTATGGGATTAGTGTAGGAAGTTGTTTCCACACCTGAGTTTCCTTACACGTACTCCCCCTTCTCAATGTGTTCTACCACAACATTTATATGTGAAACGTATTTTTCCGCACTTTGGTCCTCAGTTGAGCAAGGAAAAGTGGGATAGCTAGACAGAGAGCATCGCAAAAGATGCAGCTCGTACAGCTTCACCACGGAGTTAATAGTTTTATCTGTTTCCATTTCTGGTATTGGGGTTTACAAAAGCTATCTGTGCAGCAACAAAAAGCTGGGGCTAACGTGAAATGTTTCTGGTTTCGATAGATCCCAAGCCACCTCCTGTACTCACTCTAATGAACTTGCTGCAACGTCATAATCCTCTCATTATAAATTTTTAGTTGGTGTTCTCACAAAACGTAAACACAGAAGTATGGACAAAGCACCTATTCAATAAAATTTCTGAAAGAAACATGCAATCATGGATGAAACTTGTGAGAAGTTGGGTTGCTGGAAAATTTTGGGAAACTAAAGATAGATAGATAAAAATTTTAACATAGCCTATGGGATAGCAAGGCAATCTAGGCTGACTTCAATAATTCGATTGTTTCCTATGCAAGCTGATGATGAGCCCACCTAATTTCTCAATGTACTCCTCACTGAATATGTTATGCCAAGAACTATTAGATTATCCCAAATTTATCCCTGTTCTTGTAGGCTTCACATTCTAAAATAAAGTGATGTTCGGTTTCCACTCTCCCAGAGTTACAAAACATGCAAATTCTCTCTTCCTAGATATATGAAATTTTCACAATGTTTTGGAATTATTACAGGGATTTTTAAGAATTACAATTGTATGATATCTTCGCTCAATTTTTTCACAATGTTTTTGGATTATTAAAGGGATTTTTTAGAATTACAATTGTATGATATCTTTGCTCAAAGAGACTTAAAATTTGTGTGGAATTTAAGAGTGTCAGATAACAATCTAATATATATATATATATATATATATATATATATTGGAAACCTTTCAATCATTGTAGAAGAGAGCATATATTGCCTTAATTTTCTCAAATGAACATCCACAATGAAGGTTTACTCGGTAATACGGAAAACATCATTACAACAATTCTTATAATTTTAAAATTATAATATAAACTAATAAAAATTTAATAGCTTGAGATCATTTTTAATTATATTGTGGATACATCATGATTTAATAATATTTTGTTATATATAATTATCATTATTAATAATGTGTGTTAATTTAAATAACTAAATTTAGATTTTACTATATTACATATTTAATGTAAATTAACTGTGTCATATTTTATAGTAATTAAATTATAAATTAATAATAATATATATTTATATTTAATAATTATAATTTAAAATTAAATTAATATAGGTTTTTAACATATATTTTTTAATACATTAATTTTTTATATTTTGTATTTACTAATTTATTTATATTATAATTTTTTTGTCAAGTTATTAGTGAAATATAAGTATATGCACTACAATATAATGATATACATATATAATTTTACAAGGTATATATGCAATTATCATATGTTTAATTTATAAATAAAATATATCGAGATGTATATTTTTTATTAAATTTAAATGACGGAAAAATAAACGACTCATTACATCTCAACATATTTTATATATAAATTATATATATGCTAGTCATTGAATAAATTAATATATAATTATATAGTGTCTTTATTACATAAAATTTAATATCATACTATTGTAATATAATTATATTTTCTAATAATCATGGTTGGTGTTAGGGTCTAAATAATGTTTAGGGTTAGGGTTTGGGTTAAATTAATGGCTAGGGTTATGGTTAGAATTAAGGGGAGTGTTGGCGTTTAAATAATGTTAAGGCCTAGGGTTAGGGTTTGGATTATAGTTTAGGTGAAGGTTAGGATTAGGGTAATAGTTTTAATAGGATTATGGTTAGGTTTTACGGTTAGGATTGAGATTATAGTTACGGTTAAGGATTACATAATGATTAGGGCTAGGGTTTGCATAAAAGATAAAGTGAGGGTTAAGATTACGATTAGAGTTTAGGGTTGAGGTTACGATTTACATCATGGTTAGGGTTTAGGTTAGGTTTTGGGTTAGTGATATAGTTAGGTTTAACATCACCCTTAGGTTAGAAATAGTTAGGCTTAGGCTTACGACTAGGCTTAGGCTTAATGTTAGCTTTAGAATTAGGTTTTAGGTTGTGGTTAGGGTTATGATTTGGTTTGTAGTTTAGAATTATGATTAGTATTAAGGTTTATATAATGTTCAAGGTTAGGATTAGGGTTTGGATTAGGGTTAAGGTTACAATTATAGAACTAGGATTATGGTTAGGGTTTAGGGTTAGAATTGGGATTATGGTTATATAGTTAGGGTTTACATAATAATTAGGGCTAGGGTTTTGGCTATAGCTAGTTGTGAGGGTTAGGGTTAGGGTTAGGGTTAGGGTTAGGATAATGGTTACGCTTAAGGTTGGAATTATGGTGAGTATTAATATTTACATAATGTTTAGGCCTGGGGTTAGGTATTGCATTAAGGTTAGGGTTAGGGTTAAGATTAGGGTTATAATTTTAGTTATATGGTTAGGATTTAGATTTAGGATTAGATCATTAGGGTTTAAATAATAGTTAGGGCTAGGGTTTGAGCTATGGATAGTTGTGAGGGTTAGGATTAGGGTTAGAGTTAGGATAATGGAAAGGGTTGTGGATTAGAGTTATGGTTAGAATTATAGTGAGTATTAGCATTTACATAATGTTTAGGCCTAGGGTTAGGGTTTCAATTAGGGTTAGGATTAAGGATAGGACTAGGGTTAGGGTTTTAATTAGGGTTAGGATTAAGGATAGGACTAGGGTTAGGGTTATAATTAGGATTAGTGTTTAAATTATGATTAAGAGTATAGTTAGGGTTTAGGGTTAGGATTGAGATTATAGCTAGAGTTATGGTTTACATAATGGTTAGGGCTAGGGCTTGGGGTATCGCCAAGATGGGGATTAGGATTAGGGTTAGGGTTTATGATAAAGGTTACCATTTACATTGTTAGTACTCTCAAATTTTGGAGAAATTTGGAGTGACTATATTGAAAATTCCTCTAAGGCAAGATGAATAACCCCTAAAAACTTGCGGAGAATCCTTAATTTGAACACATGCAAAAAGAGGCCAGATGATTTTTGTGAAAAACTGCTTGGGAGACATGTTCTTCACCTTTCATTTGGCATATGCAGTGGGTTCTAGCTCCTAAATTTCAATTTGGACATGTTTTGGAAATGGCCATTTGGAGGCATTTGTCTAAATATGTATTATTGCCTAAGTGTAAGTTGGTTGTAGTAGGCCCTGTTTGCATTTGAATATCTTGTATCCTATTAAGTTTCATGGCCTGCCATTTTGAGATTGTTTAGTACGTATATCAGAGAACTTATTTTCCAAACCTCAATCCATTTCAAATCTGTTTGATAGGTTTTCCAATCCCTCAAAGTTGGTTTTCCAGAAATGTCCCATTTCTTTGTGTAGACGTCCAAAAAATATTAATAGTATTATTAATATTATTTTCCCTCTTATTCCTCTAACTATTTAATTTAATCAATTAAATAGTTTCATTTGCTAGTTTTTATCAATAGCTTAAATACTATTCTAATGTATTTCATTTAAATACATTTGTCTCATAAAATCTCCTTTTTAATAAATTTACATTTATTAAATCCCCCATATTCCTAATTCCTCTAAACCATGATTTATTCAAATCTAATTTGAATTATAATCTAAACCCTAGCTAGGAACCTATTAATCCTACCTAGACAGCCTACCCTATTCCTACCCTACTCCCATCACCTCATTTCCTAAGTATACTTACCCACCTAGCTGTCCTTTAATCATGCTTAATGGGTGATTCCTAACCTTTTTAAGGCTAATGAAATGATCACCCACATGGGGAAATTCTCTCCAAAAAAGGTCACCCATTTCTCTTTAATTTCTTCTTACAAGTTTGTCTCCCATTTGGAAATATTGAGCTACTCAATATTAAATGCTAATTTTGACTCAAAATTGGCCATCTTTTCAAACCTATGTGTCTCTTATGTGGCTCTTATGTGGATGCCACATAGGTGCCACTTCATCCAAGCCTCTTCCTCTCTCCAAAAACTCTATAAATAGAAGCCTTCTCCTCTTAATTTGGCATCTCTCAATTTGCATTGTTATTATGTTAGAATTTCTTTAGAACTTTATTGCTTGTTTTCATGCTCATGTTCTTAAGTTTAAATCACATAGAAATTACATGCTAGGCTTCAATTTGGTAAATGAATCATGGTTCTTTGTATATGCATATCATTTCATAGTTTAAATCTATCATTTTGAAGAAGATTTGAGACTAGTTCTTCATACTAGCTCTTGAATCTCTCTTCTTGCATATTAAAATCTTGCATTTGCATTGGGGATCATTGCATTTTGTGCATTTAAGAGAGCACACCTTCATATATTTATCAAGAGAAAATCAAATAAGTAATAATAGGGTGTAATTTACTTTTTAAGCTCAATCTGATGTTATGATGAAGTCTTTTTAGTTTTTTTCTCATTCTATGGATTTATATGTGCTAACCCACTAACTTGTCATGTTTGATCTTGCTCCCAACAGGTTGAAGATTTCACCGTACACATTCTGGCACGCCCGGTGGGACCCACATCCCTAAATTTTTCTAACTTCTAGTCTTATTTCTTCCAAATTTTGCCAAGCACGTGGATCATCGTCTGCATTTTACGCAAAGGTGTCTGCGCAAATGTCGGTTCTCCCTGAACTGTCATTCAGCATCTGCGCTTAACCCGCATCTACGACCTAGACTTGTGTCTCCACCTAGAATTGATTGTTTTAAATTTTCCCAAACATAATTTTTCATCTATAAAGATTTGTTGTGTTTCTTACTGATTTTAAACATTTTAGCATTCTATTTTTTAGCAGAGATCCATTTTACAAGGTGTTATAACACTAAAAATTAGTTAAAAGAAACAAATCTTGATGGATTCTTAAGGAACATTAGCTTTTTAAAGTTTGGAAAGTTTGAAATGGAAGAATTTGACCAGATTAAAGACTAGAAAGAAGAAAAAACTAACTTTTTCTGTTGTCTTTTACTGTCTTTTTTTTCTTGTAGGTACAGCGGCATCTACGTAAACGTTGGTTCATGAACCAAAGTCTGCGATTCACAAACTGGCGTCTGTGCATAACCGGCGTCTGCGTTTCACAAATTGGCATCTGCGACTGGTATAACAGACTTTCTATTTTTCTTGTGTTTTCTAGCTTATTTTCCTACATTATATCATTCTTAAGCAAAAACACATAACCAGCGTCTGCACCCTAAACCAGCGTCTGCGCTCTGTCAAATTGGTTTTATTATTTGCTAACAATTGTTAAGTGGTTTTTGTGTTTTCAACGCTTGTCAAAGGCTGAATTTAAAACTACTAATCAGTTGTCTTGTAGCACCGCTTGTCAAAGACATAACTTCAAAACTACTCACATTTGTCATGTAGGTTGCCTCACATCAAAATTGACCAAACGATCATGTTTGTGTTAATCTTTTTTAGGCACATAGACTAAATAGTTATATTTTCTTGTCTAATCCTAAGTGAGTGTTAGGGGATTATGCTCTCTTCCCTTTTGGGAAGATCAAAAACCTAGACACACTTACTTAGAGTTAAACAATTGAATCTTTTGGGAAAGAACAAAGCTTGTCTTGCGTGCTTGTGGAGAAAATAATACTGGATAGGAGAGTATGATCTTTTCCCCTTGTGGGAAAATTAGAAATCCAGACTCCTTTTTGTCGCCAATCCAATTTACTTTGAATCCTTTATATGGGCCTGTTGGTTGAGGAAAAAATCTCCCAGGAATGACCCACATGAGAGCGAGGTGTAAGCCACACCACTCCCGAGAATGACCCACATGAGAGCGAGGTGTAAGCCACACCACTATAACTCACGTTAATCAAATTTACTCCTTCGGGTTAAAGCCTCAGGAGTTGATTGGCATTTGAGATTATACTCCGCTCTCATCTAACTTAAGTGCAGCCTTGCGGTCTCAATCACGTTTACGTTACCACTTTTGTCAAGATGCTCTATGGGGCTATACGCCTAAATCATGCTTGCATGGACATAGAGGATACAATTGAATAGAGAACCTTACAAAAAAATCTAGGCTTAGAAGCTACCCAAAACACCCTTGAAAGGTGATAATGCTTGTGCAAGGAAGATAGTAACTTCCCCAAGATCACTCGTACATTTGTGCCACCCTGAGCGTTTGGAACCGGATACTACGGTGTCATGACTAGAGCTATTGCATTCTTGGTGACAACCATATTCTGATTAGCTCTTGTGTGTGTGCATAAGCTTACGAGCAAGTATTTTCATGCTATGCCAATTCCATAGGTATATTTTGTGCTTGAAGTGCTTGAAAAACATTTGCCAATCTGAAACACAACAGAATATCCAACATTCAAATCTGTCACGTGCTTGTATCCCTCAAGGTTTCTTTGTCCCTTGTTGGATTATTTTCAGACACATGCTTGTTATTTTCTGGTTTGACTATGCTGAAATTGGTTCTTTCCATGGAACAAATCTATTGAAAATCAAAACAAGATCAAACTTTCGCCAGATTATCAAGACAACATCCCTTTGCAAATAATTTGGTATTTTATGAGATATGTCCTAAAACCTACAACTATTCATCCAAGATCAGATCTATTTATAGGACATGACTGATTCCAAGAAGCATAAGAAGGTGAAAACTCTGTTACCACCCGTGCAAAGAGAATAGAAAAACACAACCTGAGAGGCTACCAAGTACCAACGCATCATTGATTCTATCAAACAAGAGATTCATAAATAGGAAGAATTTGACAAAGTGATCTACAACAACAAGGTTTCTTGTTTCATGGGAAAATATTATCTAAACTCTTCTTTTGTTGGATTTGAGCAATATGACTAGTCGGTTTACCACAACAAATGAAAATTCCTCCTCTTCTTAAGCTCACTTAGCTTGCATGTTAGGACCTCTCTTAGGTTGTCATCTTTAGAAACACATCACACACTCATCCTAGCATGGTCCTGCATAAATCAAATCAATCCTAATCATCCTAGTGTCATCCTAATCATCATCCAAAGCATCCTTGATCGCATCCTTTGCTTGGTATTGCATCCCCTTTTGATTTGTTAAAAAACCTACATCTTAATCAAACCCCATCCTTGAATGTCCTTAAACTAATAATTTTTCAAGATAATCCCCTGTCTTTTGACCCCTCATCACCTTGATCAAAAGGTTGGTTCACATTAACAAAGAATCTCGTCCGCTGAAGACCACAAGTCTATGTTAGGTAGATAATCATATCCACTTGATCTTACATTAGGGAAGCAACCCTTAATCCGTGCATGCACCAAGTTATCCTTAGTCCTTAGGAGCATATTCATCATCTTAAACACATTCTAATCCTAGTATCATCACCCTTAGCTTCCCAGGTGCATCTTTTGCATCACATCTTGCATCTCTTATTCCTTTAGGATAGTCATTTCATACCACCTATCACACAAGCCACTAAGAAGAGGAAGAACATGGATCCTAATCTCGCCGCTAGCTCATCTAATCCTATGATTGACAACACCAACGCCATGGTTACTTATGCACCTCAGCCCAATGATCAAATTGAACATATCTGGGTAGACACTAATGAAACTCCTACTCTGAGTACCATGGAAACATTTATCAACCATCTAGCGCATGTCCACATGGTAAACGCCATGAGTGGATGCAATAGAAATTAGGTACTCTTGGACACTCAACAACAAGGACTTCAACTCCCACCTTGGATTATAGCCACACTTGTCACATGACCTATGACACTTCCATAGGAACGTCCTTATCCCACTAGAAACAAAGTTTTTGATCCCCTTCAATGATCCCTACAAGTGGGAACTCTTATCACGCAAGTAGTTCATCAATCCATTCCACCCCCCATCATGCACACAACACCCTCATCTACCTCGAGAGCCTCACCTCCTGATGCCACATCAGCAGCACAAAGGATACCCCCTATCGCTATGCAGGAACCTTCGCAAGCCACAGTCACTCCTCTTTCATGAGCAATCCCAATATTCATTGCAAACTTTCCACCACCACCAGTTAGCACACAACAAACCACCATTCCACCCATCCCTACTCAGTCCGTTCAAAGTGTAACAACTAGTTCACAACATCAAAGCACCCAAGTCTCCATGCCTATTCTGCCTTTCTTCACCATAGGCATGCCACCTACCAACACCTATAACCAACCTTTATTTCCACAAGGGTCCACTTTTCCTGCTCCACCAGCAACACAATCACAATGAATGCTAGCAGTTTTACCTCAAATGTTGTTCAACCCAAATCCCCCCGTACTGCAACCATCCACGAACCCCTTCGTCATACCCCAAATTCCCATCCCACCTATCCAACAGTAGCAACAACAACCTATCCAACAGTAACAACAGCAACCTATCCAACAACAAAAGCAACCTATCCAACAACAACAACAACCTATCCAGCAGCAACAATCCATTCAGCAACCATTGCAGAAATAATAACTGCAGCAGCAAATCACCAACCCATTCACATCCCAAGCACAGCAGCAAAAAATCAACCCCTTCATAGCTGCACAGACCATCATCCAAACTACACAGCAGTCGCAACCACAAATGCAAGGGGAAAATCCCCTCATGGCACAACCACTACAATAGTTTTCTAATCCTTTCATCCAACCCATGCAACAACAACAAACTCATTCCACCAATTACATAGCCATGCCATCTTCCGCTGCATCACAAACAATTCCATCTCCACAGCAATTCAATGTTCCCATTGGGAGAATTCCACCGCAAAACACCTATCCCCCATCTTATATAGGTGCGCAACAAGCTCATCCCACCTATCCAATGCTACAACAAATACAAGCATATTTCCAGCAGTTGCAACAATCTTATCAAGCGCTGACACCTCCTCCATTACAATATTCCCCTTAACCACAGCTTCCACCACAACAGCCCATATACGTTGACCAACAACCATCATACCAAACACCACAATATCCCCCATATAATCCTCCATACTCACCATTCAATCCATATCAGGTTCAAGGAAACTATGCAATTACACTTAACAATCCTCCCCCGCAAATCAATCATGAATGGAAGGAAATGAAGAATTCTCTCAAGGAGCTAAAAGCTGGGACAGAGGCTAAAACATTCAAGTTTGAAGAGGTATGTCCTTATCCATTTGATCGATCTATCACTGCCATACCCTTCCCCAAGCATTTTGAGACACCCAAATTTGATAAATATCAGGGGAAGGGAGATTTTATGAGTCACGTAAAAGAATTCTACATGGCTTTCCAAGAAGTGGCTTATAGCGATAATTTCCTCATGAGACTATTTCCCAAAAGCTTAGGATGAACCGCTCTTGAGTGGTTCTACAAAATTCCTTATGGCACAGTCTCTACTTTCATAGAATTATCTAAAAATTTTGTGGCCCAATACGCACATAATGTCGAAAATAAACTCTCGCTCCTTGACCTATGCAATTCCAAACAAAAGGGAGGAGAGAGCCTAGCCAATTATCTTCAGCGCTAGTAAGGGTTTACTACAAGGTTTTCTTACTAACCCCCAGAGAAACATCTTATCAAAATCTTCATTAACAACCTCCATCCTAAGCTTTCCTATCACATGTGCATGAACTGTATACAAACTTATCACGACATCAGAATCAAAGGTATGGATCTTGAAAAAGGTCTTGTAGAAGAGGGTGCCATCAAGCACTACAAAGAATCCTAGCCTGACAAACATAACAATGATCGATCACGATACTGGAACAAGAACAAAAATGTTGTAACAGATAGAGCCACTAACACCAAACATGTTCAGGTTGTGGTAGCCAATCCCAATGCACCTACCCAGACTTATCAGCAAGCACCACCAATGTACCCCCAACCTCCTCCCCTGTATCAATAGCCCAATCCCATGTATTCCCAACTGACTTACCAGAAAAATATGTGCCCTCAAGGTGCGACTATCTATCCCCCTCTGGGGATGTCATATCAACACAACTATCAAGGTCCTATGAATTAGACAAATGCTATATCAGTCCCACATGGACAACAAAGACCTCGCACTTTGAATCCGCCAAAATGCATATTTACCCCTTTGGGTGAACCTATAGATGTCATCTTCTGCGAGCTAGTCTAAGCTAACCAAGTCATGTATCCCAAAACACAGCCATTTGATGACTCAACTCCTAAGCCAGCTTGGTTTAAAGACAACAAGTACTGTGAATACCACCATGTTAAGAGACACACCACCCTCAAATGCATGAAGCTAGAACACTATATTCAGGATCTCATTAACTGCAAGGAGATCAAAGTGGACTCTCATGCCCAATCATCGCCAAATGCAGGCCTTAAAATTTATCAAAATGTATTCCCTAAACACACTTTAGGTACAGGCCCAGGAAATCCTACCTAGTCCTCTGATCAGGGGAAGGATAAACAAGTATAAAATGTCGACAGAAAAGATTATATCAATGCCTATATCAACTACGATAATCTCATCGGCTGCACATCCCAAGTCTAGTCCTCGGTCAATGTCATCCATGTCAAGGGTGTTGATAACCAATGCGCCATCACCACTCGTAGGACTAGGATAACAGTTGTAGGTGCCAGTCCCGCCCCATCTGCTGGGACCCAATACAACATTTTGGAACACCTAGGGAATACTCCAGCCCAAATTTCCATCTTGGATCTTCTCCGCACATCACCCACCTATCAAGAGATCCTCAATAAATCCTTGCAAGAATCCCATGTTCCCAGCGACATCAACCTCACTAAATTCTAAAACCTTATCGGACACATGTCTACATCTTGTGGGATCTCCTTTAAACCAACTGATGTGCCCTCGGAAGAACCCGATCATAATCTCCCACTCTGTATCACTATCATGGTTAAAGATTTTGTCATCAAATGGGTCATGATAGATAATGGATCGGCCCTAAATTTATGCACTCTAAAATTCATTAAACAGTTGGGTTGCACTAAAGCTAATGTAACAAATGATGTCATCACAATAAAAGCATATGACAATCTGGAGCATACTTCTAAAGGCACCATATCATTGCCCATTCAAGTGGACCCAGCTATCCAGGATACATTATGTCATGTTGTTGATCTTGACCTTCCCTTCAACATCCTCCTTGGATGCCCATGGATTCATTCTATGAAAGCCATCCCCTCCACCAACCATCAGTGCATCAAGTTCCCATATAACGGATCTGAGATCAAGATTCATGCAGATCCCAAGCCCTTCGCATACTGCAATGCATTGGAAACATCCTTTCCACATTCCAATCACTGTCCCAGGATCGATATTGGTACTTTTGTTGCCAGTTCATCTCAAACCCATTAAGACCCAGAAACAATCCTCTCTTCCACCTTATCCACGGTCAAGATCAACAACAAAGGTTGTGGTGAGTACACTTTATCTAATGCCTTCACAGTTGGAGCACTGCTAATTGATCCACACACTCAAGGCCGCTATCCTAATCTAAGAAAGATAGAATTAGAGACAACAAAGGCACTAAAATTTGGTCCTACCACTTTTATATCAAAAGGTACTTTGACTGGCCAGGAAATGACACCAAACATCAACCAATGGCTATATAAAGATCCACCACCCAAGGACACAAGTTGCCTCAATTACTTCAAAGATAATTACCCCACAATGCACAAACTAGTGACAAAAAAATGGAAATACCAAGGAGGTGACCTTGGTTATGAAGAGCAAGGAATGAAATATCCTATTATACCTACCTGACTAGAAAAGCACCTGGGCCTTGGCATGGGTTCTGACACGAATGGGGGCACCAATGAAAACATCTTTGCCTCTTGTCTATCCCTGGGCAAAATCACTGACATCAAAGATATCCCTGAAGAGAAAGTTGTGAGAACCTATGACGATGTTTTTGATGATGAAACCTTCCTAGGCAATTCTGTCCTACAACAAATTTACATCATCTTCATTGACCTTCCCCTTCACCATCCTAAACTCATAGACTGGGACCAACCAAGTGTCGTGCACATTGATGAGTTCCAAAGTGAGGACGTGCTCCTAAGCTTTATGGGAGCAATTGAGAAAAGCAGTGACTGGGGCCAAGACTCAGCATATGTCTATAATTTGGACCCAAAGACATACTTTGGGGAAGAGGATAACTTTAGCCGCAAAAATGAAACAAAAAACAAAAATAAAAAAGAGAAAAATCAATCCCCTAGCGAAAACCCCTCTGGAACGCTAGCTAATTATAAAATAGTAAAAATAAAGGGTGTATCCCCTGGTGAAAACCTCTTTGAGGCACTAGAGGATGAAGATTCTCCTCTTCCTCTGATCCGTGATTACATGCCTGAACAGTCATCGATTCTCATTGAAGAAGCAAAACCTGTCAACCTAGGTACCAAAGAGAATCCAGCCATCACATACATAGCCGCATCTCTGACTAAAGAAGAAGAAAGTGATCTTGTCACTTTATTGAAGGAATCTATCAACAAATTTGCATGGTCTTACTCCCACATGCCGGGATTGGACCCCAATTTGGTAGTTCACCATCTAGCAGTGGATCCAAACATCAAACCTATCAAGCAAAAGCTCAGAAAGATGCACCCTTAAGTGGCACTACTTGTCAAAGTAGAGCTAGAAAAGTTACTCCAAGCCAAGATCATCCACCCCATTGACTATTCTAACTGGATCTCTAACATGGTGCCCGTCTCTAAGCTTGATAAATCAATTAGGGTATGTACATATTTCAGAGATCTCAATAAGGCATGTCCCAAGGATTGTGAGTGCGTAAATGGGTACCTGTTAGATGGACACAAACACTTCAATAGATCATTGTTTTAGCAATATAGGGTTAGTAAAAGTATGAAAAACACATAAAACCCTCTAAAGGCGACCTATTGCCTTCTAATCTAGGAAGAGTATGAACACCAACATATCAGCCCTCATAATATGTTGATGAAATAGTGACCAATACAACCTAGGTACGAAGGATTTGAATTAAAATGAGCTAAAATGGTGATACAAGCATGCAAACTAGCTATGAAAGATGAAATACAACTAACAAATAGTATTTGAAATGGAATAATATGCAATCTAGCATGAAAATGGCAGCATAACAATGCAAATTTTATCTTTATGGAAGG
>MU226523.1:677031-693460 GCA_018584345.1 Thuja plicata | reverse complement strand
TTGGAAAGTGTAGTGTGAGTGATTCTATTTGCTTTCTTAGGTATAACTCTTCCTCCATTCATCCATCATTTTAGTTGCATTTCTGAATGGAAAGCACACTTATATTCTGAGACTGTGATGTCTTCCTAAATTCTATTTCTTGCTAAGTAATTGCAGTACCGGTGATTCTATTTACCTCTCATGGTATAAGTCTGTTTCTTTTCACCAAGTAGAATATGCATTTCATAAAAGGGTAGAATAGAATTAGTTTAGGTGTTGAAATCATGTGATGATCTATGATCAGCATTCTAATGAGGGTTGTAGATTATCTCCATCTTATCCTTGCCTGAATTACTTGTGCCTACAAGTAGTTTGGTTACAATTGCATTACTCAGAGTATCTGATGATCAATAAAAACAAATTCATTGAAGATCAAATACAATCAGGGAGCTATACCTACTAATTCAGAGGGTAGTGATTGTAAACATACACTGACCCATTTGTTGGTGACATCCTTTTGTTCTCTCACCTTGGGTGTTAAAAGGCTAGGAATCAGAGATTATAAATCTAACGGGAGGACAAACTGTTAACCAACAGATCCACAAGGTTCTTGAAGACTATGTGGATGATATCTTGGCAAAATCAGTAAAAAGGGAAGATCACCTAGATGTTTTGGAATGGGTCTTTGATAGGATTGGACACTATTTCTTAATGCTCAACCCTCAGAAATGTGTCTTTGGAGTCACATTAGGTAAACTCCTGGGGTTCATTGTATGCAGACGAGGCATAGAAATCGATCGAAAGAAAGTACAAGCTATCATAGAGATGCCTCCACCAAAAACTCTCTAACAACTATGCAACCTCCAAGGAAAGCTACAATCTATGCATCGCTTCATCTCTCAACTAGCAGACAAGTGCCAACCATTCACTCATATCCTATGAAAAGATAACACATTCAAGTGGGATCCTCAGTGTCAGAAGAGTTTCAACAAAATCAAAGAATACATGGCTAATCCACCCATCTTGGTACCACCTGTACCTGGTCGACCACTCATCCTATACATTTCTGCTACTACCATAGCATTGGGGGCACTCCTTGCTTGATTGGATGATGAAGGAAAAGAAAGAGCTATTTATTATATCAGTCGAACCTTACTGGGTTATGAGCTCAATTATTCTCCTATGGAAAAAGCATGTCTGGCAGTGGTCTTCACCACTGAAAAACTTTGCCACTATATTCTTAGTCATACAACCAAGCTCATTTCAAAGGTGGATCCTCTCTAGTACCTACTCTCCAGGACTACACTCATAGGTCAAATGGAAAAATGGGTTATGTTGCTCAGCGAGTTTGATATTCAATATGTCGACAGAAAAGCCATTAAAGGGCAAGTCATTGCTGACCAGCTAGCAGAAGCGCCATTGGCAGATTTATATCCCTTGGTCACAGAATTTCCAAATGAGCATTTATACATGATAGAAGAACAACCAACTTGGCAACTCTACTTTGATGGGTCCTACATAGCTCATGGCGCAGGGGCCGAAATACTTTTTGTCACACCTCAAGGTGACTACATCCCTATGTTATTCAAATTGGGATTTCCCTACACAAATAACATTGCAGAATATGAGGCACTAATTGTAGGACTCTGCATGGCCATAGAATGGAACATCACAGATATACATGTCTTTGGTGACTCCCAACTCATCATCAAACAAGTCCTAGATGAGTATCAAACCAAAGATGACAAATTGACACCATATAAGCAGATGGTTGACAAACTGAAAGAACACTTTCTCCACTTGTAGATAACAGAGGTACCATGCTTGCAGAACAAGGTTGCTGATGCAATGGCCACAATTGGCTCCCTCCTAGAGATTCCTCATGAGTCTACACAATATGAATCTTAATTGAGCAACTACATGCTCCCACTCATGAGAATGATGAATTGAATCACGTATGTGTCTTGGTTGGTCCTCAGTCCCTATGGTACCACGATATCCAAGCCTACCTACAAAATGGTATCATATCCCCTCATCTCACTGCAACCCAATGCCAAAACTTTATTCGCAGAGCATCCCGTTACACCCTCGTAGCCAACACCCTTTATCATCGAGGATATCACAACGTGCTCTCTAGATGTCTAGATGAAAATGAAGCCACCCAAGCTTTACAAGAGGTACATGCTAGAATCTATGGTGCCCACACGATTGGCATGGTCCTCACCAAGAAACTTCTATGTACAGGGTACTATTGGCCTACAATGGAACATGATTCTTGTGAGTTCATCAAGAAGTGCTTACCTTGCCAACAGCATGCCAATCTGATTCATGCTCCTTCCCAAGACCTCAAACCTACTGCACCTCCTTAGCCCTTCTCTTGTTGGGGTTTTGACTTCATTGGTAAGATTACTCCCCTCTCGTCTAAAGGCCACAAGTACATAATCACAGCTACAGAGTACTTTACAAAGTGGGTCGAAGCAATTTCGCTCACACTCACTACTGGTGTCTAGATATCCAAATTCATCCTCTATCACATTGTTTGCCACTTCGGCATACCCTCCACCATCTTCACTGACCACAGTACACCATTTGAGAATCAACACATCAGTGATCTTTGGGCTTGCCTCCATATCCATCACCGTTTCTCCAATCCATATTTCCTGCAAGGTAACGGCCAAGCTGAGGCAACTAATAAAACCATCCTCAAAATCCTCAAGAAAGTTGTCAAAGATACTGGTCATGACTGGCATCTCCAGATCAACCCCGCCCTATGGGTATATCGCACTTCCTATCGTACTCTTACTGGCACTACTCCATACTCCCTAGTCTACGGTGCTGAAGGAGTCTTACCAATTGAGGTCAAACTACCTTCCCTCCAAGTATCACTAAGAGGCCTGATTGATGATGAAGATTACTGTGTGGCACGACTCACACAGCTTGATCTAGTAGATGAAAAGTGCCAACAAGCTTATGATCACTTGATTGTTTACCAGAATAGACTCAAGTGAAACTATAACAAGAAAGTCCACCCACGCCAGTTCCAGGTAGGAGATCTTGTGCTAAAGGAAAATCAGAAAGTGGGTACTGAACGAGAAAAGAAAGGCAAGTTTGAAGTCACCTAGCAAGGCCCATATATTGTCACTGCATGCTTCAGTTCTGGGGCATATCAAGTCTCCACTCCAGAAGGAGAACCATTGACTGATCCTATCAACATTATTCATCTCAGGCACTTCTATGCCTGACGGCTGGTTGTTCATTCCAGTTATCTGAGAAAATCCATTAAAAAGTATAAAAAGTCCTGAAGAAAGCACAAAAACAATGTAAAAGAGTCTAGAAAAAATCCTTAAAAAGAAAAAAGAAAAAAAAAAAAAAGGAAGCTGAAAAAAATGGTTGTCCTAGTGAAAACCTCGTAAAAAGGCTCTTGGGCAATATCAAAAACATCAAAAAGATCCAAAGAAATCAAAAAGAAAAATATAAAGAAAACTTTCGTCTAATGGTGAAAACCTGGCAATCAAGTGCCTTGGACAAGTATGGGTGATGAAAACCTGTCAACAGACATCACACATAGTGGACCATTCTATTATCTATCAAACTCTCATTTCCCTCCATCACCAGCACCACATCTCCACTAACCTCTGCATTTCCCATATTCCCTGGGTGTTCCCATATCATACACACTAGTCTGAAGTGATCCTCCTATCTTGTATCCTGAGCTTTTGTACACATAATCTTGTATATCATTCTCCATAACATTGTACTCTCCCAATCCCTGAGCTTCAGTCCTGTATATTTCTTGTGTCCTCAGTTTCTCCTAGTGCTAAAAATGATACAGTTACGCTATTAAAATCCTATGTTGGCTCTACTATTTGATCACAATGCACATTTGACCAATCAACTTGGTGAGTCCCATCTTTTTGGAAATAAGGATGTATCCTTCCTCTATTCAACTTAAATCTAGGTCATCATCATCTTTGAGTTCTCATAGGATGTATCTTTCCTCTTGAACTAATCAATCATCATACTACACTATCACGTGCATCAAGACAAACAACATGATCCAATCAAATCTCCGTAGCAAACTTTGTACATAATCATTGTAACTAATCGCTTGTAATTAATCGCTCAATTTGATCCTTGTATATTTGTGACATATTCAGTCTTCTTGCCATCGAGCTAACATCCTGTCATCCTGCTAACATTCCCTGACTGATCCTCCATAGTCCACCTGTATGGTTTATCAGTTGATTGTGAGACACCAAAAACATATGAGTCCTATTACACCCATTGCATCTATCATGTTCATTGCCTCTAGTATCATTATTGTATCTATCATTTTTCATTAAGATTAAGTTGCATTATTCATCATTTTAGATTCATTAGATCCATCATTAGATTGCAGTTGATCCATCATTGAGGCCGCATTTATCATCATGTTAGTTCCATCATTAAATTGCATTAATCATCATTAAGTCAATCATTTAATTGCCTAATTAGTATCATTTTAGAACTTTGCATACTTAATCCATCATTTAGATTCATCTTGCACCATTTAGATTCATTCCATATCTTGCATAATTCATTTAGATTCATTTCATGTCTTGCATAATTTACTTAGATTCATTTTAATCTTACATTGTTAATTCATCCATTTAGATTCATTTCATATCTTGCATAATTAATTCATTTAGATTTATTTCATATCTTTCATAATTCATTTAGATCCATTTCATATCTTTGATAATCCATTTAGACTCATTTTAATCTTCCATAGTTAATTCATTTAGATTCATTTTAGCCTTGCATTGTTAAAAAATCATTTAGATGCATCTATATACACATTCATAAAATGTGACATATACATTTGCATACATCCTCAAATCACATCCTACATCCACACACGTCAATACATCATATATATAGCATCATCCACCCTGCATAAGTCATACATCATATATACATAAACCATCTTGCATACACAATAGGTCATATATATACATCACATCCTGCAAACACCAAATGTCAGAAATCATATAGGCATATGCATCAAAAATATTACAGCATATAAATCATACACCATGGCATCACAAGAGTCCTCATCAATCATATATAATCAAATGTCCATAAGTACATGTGTCTATCATCAATAAAATACATCATGTGCACCTCGGTGCCAATATACATGTATATCTCAAAATGCAAAAATATGTGTCACATGATCCTCTACTGAATCATGCCAGTGGCTATGAAGATCCACCTCCCTTCTCTGGTGGTGGATGTGGCAGCATATCCACAAATCCCTGTGATGCTGAGGTCCGCACTGTGCTTTGAGATTGAGACCTCTCTGATTAATCTCGCCTCTATCCCTTGAGAACTAGCTGATGATACAATGCACAATAGTGGGATGCCTCTTTGCCTGCCCTATTCGCATCTCTATGAGCTACGAACACCTTGGCCACAACCTACCCAGCCCCACCTGCAACGGCTGCCTGTCTGGCGATATCCTGCTCAACCCTATATGTCTCAGCCCGCCGTTATGTTGCATCCCTCTCTGAGGTCAATGCCAAGATCTGCTCCATGGCCTGCTCCAACTACAAGATCAGAGTATCCAACTGGTCCATCAGTGTACCTATCTTGGTATGTAGCTCTGCAGCATCCTATGTCAAATCAACCATGGAAAACTCTCCTGAGTCAACCCTGCCATGTAGGGTATCTAGTGACCCCTCTGCCCTGTCTGCCCACGTCATTTCCGTAGCTAATAAACCCTGTATATGGGTCATCTCTGTCTGTAGGCTGGTCTCAGACACCTAGGCCATGCCTAGTATCCCACGCAGTCGCGCGCACTCTATCTGCAGGCTATCTTGCTCTGTGACGACAACATCATGAGTCTCCTACGCAATGAAACCTGATGGTGACCCCTATGGCCCCTATACCTATTCTAAAATTTGGGGTACCTATACCTGTTGTGGCACCTGTACCTGTCCCTATAGTAGTGGGGGCCCCTGTGGCCCCTGATCTGGTCCAGCCCCTGCCTGTGTCTCTATATGAGGTCTAACACATCTCTATGGTCTCCTCCTTTGACCTGATGTCAAGGTCTCTGGGGCATCTCCTATCGCAGTCCTGTCATCTACATCCATATCCCCTGTCGGCTGCTCATGAGTAGCCACCTGAGCTGGGTCTATGAGGTGCAATGGTGTGTGTGCAGCCCACCATGCTACGTACTCCAGAGTCATCCCTGTATCTGTGATGTCAGGACGCGCCACAAAGTCTAGCCACACTATGTCCCTCCAAGATGACCTCGCTGTAAGAGCATCTGTGTATCTCCCCCAGGTACCTACCTCCCTAGTGACATGAGGATGTAAGGCATCCTCTACCACCACCCCCTGCTGAAGACCAAATTGTCTCATATCCCTCAAGGGTCTATACCTCTCTATCTGGTGGATGGTCCTCCCCAATAGAAAGCAATCAGTCTGAGTGTATGAAAGGTACAAAAAGTCCTCGAATCCATCCTCCACACCTGCCGCCTAGTCCATAGCCCCCCATGGCTCACATAGTCTTTATGGGGTCCAGCAGAAAACCTATACATCATCTAATAGTCATCGCCAGTAGCCAGTCTAACCAACGGAGGTGTATCTCAAGGGAAGCCTGTATCTACAGGCATAGGGCTCTCCTGACTATTGTGCCTCTTAAACTCTCATAGGTCAGAACACTGTAATGTGCTCCCAGGCCCAAACTAACATCAGTGTCATGCCTTTCCCCATGTTGCACACCCTGCAGTATGCAGCCATGTGTAATTCATGATATAGCTTCCCTAAGACAATGTACCCCCAGTAATAAGTGGTACCCTCCTCTAGCATCTCTTCTAGTAATTGTGCCCATCTCATGTCAAAACCATGTCTTGCCAGGTCAGCTAGCATATGCCCTCCGATCAGTCCTTCCAGATATAGGGCCACCCACTGAAGTCTCTGATCCACCGCTGGTTGCTAGGGCATCCAGGTCCTGTATGTCGGGATCCATCTCATAGGTTTCCTAAAACAAATCTCCATGAAATGGTCACTATCCTCTAATCAGTACTGAGGAATCGCCCCTTGAATGGGTATCCAAAGGATCCGCTAGATGTCCTCTAGGGTGATAGTCGCCTCTCCAGGAGGTGGGTGAAATGTGGTGGTATCACTGTGCCACCGCTTAATCAATGCAGTCATCATCCCATTGTGCACCTATAGCCTAGGCCAATGGGGCACATAGTCCAACCCAACTACAGCTAACAAACCTCAGTCATCCTCTGTGAGCTGTGGCTCCAACTCCATGGTCGGCGGCCAATGCTCTCGCGATCCCAATGGTGGGAACTCCTCCTGAAAATTTTCAAAAATCCACCATGTTAGCCCCTTTTTCTATCCTACACCCTCCCAAAGTGGGGCATCTTTCCCCTGGGTCTTTTTTCTGACCCATCCCCGACCCCCGCCAGGTCCCTCCATTCCCCTTCCCCTCGGTGTCTGCCCTTTTAGATGCAAACGTCGGTTCAGCCGAAAACATCGATTTATATACCGGCGTCTCCGCCATCATTCTCGTAGACTGCTATCTTCACAGACAAGGGTCTGGGTCTGGCATCTCCAAAGATGTCGGTCTAGCACCGACATCTGCGAAGATGCCTATTCAGGGATCGGTGTCTTTGAAGATGTCGATCCAGGGATCGGCATCCTCGCAGACGCCGGTTCATGAACTGGCATCTCCAATCTGTAACCCTAAAAACCCACATTTATTTCCCCCTAACCCATCCCAAAGCTTTAAATAACTTTGACAATAATAAATGCAAGGTCCTTGATAGGTCACTCACCGGTATCGGTCACTCTGCGGGCCTCCCGTGTGTGCGCACGTGCTCCCCCAACTGCCCCTTCATCCTCTTGTCAACCATGTTTTCACTCCAGAGCTCAGTTTTCACTATTCACTATTCACAAATGATTTTCTTTAAGCCCCCCAACCCTTCTTATAACCCCCATTTTCCCTAAAATTTTTCCCACCTGTTCCNGTCCCCCCCCCCCCCCCCCGAGTATATTTTTGTATAAATCATCCTGTTGTACAGCTAATATGCATAAAATCTCAAAAACATTTAGAAAATCGCAAAAATCTAAAAAAATTTCAAAAATTCCAAACACATCACATATTCTCAAAAATCGTGCAATAACCACTTTGTTCCTTTTCGCATTGTTCTAGATCTTAGTTTTCAGTGACATTTTGACTCATGTGACTATGATCATGTTTTTCATAAAATTAGTTTTGCGACCAATTGTCCTTGCTCCCCATCCTGTTCACAGCTTTTGCCAACAAATCTCTTTTATCAAATTAAATCCAATCCTTGCCTATCAGGATGCATCCTTCCAGCGTCGGCTTATCAAATCCTTCATCACATCAATCCTGTTCATGGCAAGAACTTTGGACCGAATGACTGCTTGGTCATGAGGCCTTCTTTATTGATTTTATCTTTTTGTGTCAGTTTAAACCTACTCACAACTACCTCAATTTGCTAATCTTGGTGCATTGTGACTGGTGGCTAGTGATACATGCGTCTTTTGCAGTGTGCTTTTGTTTGAGTATCTAGTCCATGCAAAGGAATCTTGTTATCTATGTTTTCTAACACCTGATGCATACCTCCTATTGCAATATCAAAATCAGATGTGCTCTCCATATTTACACACAAAATGGATCCCCAATGCTCATTAGCTGCATGTAATTTCATTTGCATTTGCATTCTTAATTGCATTTCAGAAGGCTTCTATTTATTCCCTCCTCTCTCTTCCTCCTGTCCGTTGCATCCTTTTTCAAGAATATTCCACAACGTCATCTTTGTTCTATTCTTTTCTCGAGGGGGCACAACCCTGTGTCGTCGTTGCTTCAACACGACTCCTAGAAACCCTCTTCCTCTGGGGCAACTTATTTTCTTGTCTTTGACATAATGTCACTTGCAACACCACGTCAAAGAGGGGCAAAATGTAGATGTCCAAAAAATATTAATAGTATTATTAATATTATTTTCCCTCTTATTCCTCTAACTATTTAATTTAATCAATTAAATAGTTTCATTTGCTAGTATTTATCAATAGCTTAAGTACTATTCTAATGTATTTCATTTAAATACATTTGTCTCATAAAATCTCCTTTCTAATAAATTTACATTTATTAAATCCCCCATATTCCTAATTCTTCTAAACCATGATTTATTCAAATCTAATTTGAATTATAATCTAAACCCTAGCTATGAACCTATTAATCCTACCTAGACAGCCTACCCTATTCCTACCCTACTCCCATCACCTCATTTTTTAAGTATACTTACCCACCTACCTGTCCTTTAATCATGCTTAATGGGTGATTCCTAACCTTTTTAAGGCTAATGGAATGCTCACCCACATGGGGAAATTCTCTCCAAAAAAGGTCACCCATTCCTCTTTAATTTCTTCTTACAAGTTTGTCTCCCATTTGGAAATATTGAGCTACTCAATATTAAATGCCAATTTTGACTCAAAATTGGCCATCTTTTTGAACCTATGTGTCCTTTATGTGGCTCTTATGTGGATGCCACATAGGTGCCACTTCATCCAAGCCTCTTCCTCTCTCCAAAAACTCTATAAATAGAAGCCTTCTCCTCTTAATTTGGCATCTCTCAATTTGCATTGTTGTTGTGTTAGAATTTCTTTAGAACTTCATTGCTTGTTTTCATGCTCATGTTCTTAAGTTTAAATCACATAGAAATTACATGCTAGGCTTCAATTTGGTAAATGAATCATGGTTCTTTGTATATGCATATCATTTCATAGTTTAAATCTATCATTTTGAAGAAGATTTGAGACTAGTTCTTCATACTAGCTCTTGAATCTCACTTCTTGCATATTAAAATCTTGCATTTGCATTGGGGATCATTGCATTTTGTGCATTTAAGAGAGCACACCTACATATCTTTATCAAGAGCAAATCAAATAAGTAATAATAGGGTGCAATTTAATTATTTTAAGCTCAATCTGATGTTATGATGAAGTCTTTTTGATTTTTTTCTCATTCTATGGATTTCTATGTGCTAACCCACTAACTTGTCATGTTTGAGCTTGCTCCCAACAGGTTGAAGATTTCACCGTACACACTTTGTTCTTCCCTAAATTCTGAGTAGCCATGTTTGACCAATTGTAACTTTTGACCTTGTGACCTAATTGAAATAATTCCTTTTGCATCATATTACAGAGGTCAAATACTTCTTATATCTCTGTATTTAGGTCATGAAGAATCCTTTTGGTCAGTTTGCTAAGCTCATTCTGTTTGCATTTTCTATCAATTTGCGAAATGGTCAAATGCAAAATTCTAAAGTAGCTTACTTTGAGGTCTTGCAAATGTGTATCCAGATGAATGCCTTGGGTAATTTAGTTTTCCCTCGTATTGTAAGCATGGATTTGTACCTACCTGGAGATTTGCAGACTTCTACCAATCCGATTGATCACTTTTCTTTGTCGATTCCAAACCCAATTTTTGCATATCTGTTGTGTTTTGGTTCAAAAATGTTTTAGGTGTTGACTTTACACATTAATGTCTTTTAATCTATGGATCATCAAAGAAAGTTAGAGATAGTTTCATGATCATTGTATGAAACTAAATCTATTACCGAGGTTTTAGATCATGAGGGTTTTGTTGGTTGAGTTTTCAAAATAAAAAGCAAAGAGGTTTTGTGCAGATTAACAGTGTTTTCAAAATTGCACTTTACTGAATTGCCTTCTTTAAAGGTTGGTTGATTTTGTTGGATGATTGTTTCAGAATAAGGATCATTTCCATGTACTTTGTATGTGAAAGTGTATTACCGAGATCGAGCTTGGGCCTCAAGGCAAGTTTTTGTATTGTTTGCAAAGGCCAATCCAGTTGAGATTTATGTTGTTTTGGCATTTACACTTGTGCAGTTTTCAAAATTGCTATCGTTTGATCAGTTACTCCAGGCATGTAGAATTAGATCTGGCAAATTCCTTTGGCACGTGTAATCACATATCGGAAGAGGGTGTAGATTTCTGATTGTATGAAAATGTGATGTTTTATGATCAGTTTTTGGGCTCAGTTCCAGAGGCCAGTTGCCATTATTCGGATCAATCTGCAGAAATGATAAAATAAGTGTAAATGCCACCATTTGATACTTTATGGTCTAGTTACATAATGTTTTATACTGAGGATATGAAAGTATAGACAAGAATCATCAGGGAAGTTTTGATCTACCTTATCACTAATTTGAATGTGATTCTGAAAATGACATTAAAAGGAAAGATAGTTATAAGAGGTAGTTATTATAACTACTAAAGTGGGAGCTTTGTACCAGCTCGTGCACATCCATGAAAGCATATGAGATGCTTGACAGAGCAAGTCATAAATATTTGTAACTTTACTTATACTCAGCTCGACATGCATGTACATGTAGAACCATAGACAGTGCAACAAGGCTTATTGATAGAATGTCTCAAAGAGGCTCATCTCGATGTCAATAGAGGATGTAATTGGTGAACGTCGAAGCTCAGTATGGGTATAAGATAAGTCATGGAGTTTGATGAGAGCAAGATCTGCACAAAATGGGAGTATTTAAATAGGTATGTATGCAGATGTGGAAACATAATTGAGCCACCCAAATGATTTGGAAAACTGTCTGAAAGAGAAATGTGGATTCGTATACAAAGCATGTGAAGGAATTATAACATTCGTTAAATATAAATGGGCAGGTGAGCACGCTTAATGATATTTAAAAGGCTGCGAATGGTGACTATGGAAGATGCACATGGTGCTGACTCATTAAATTGTTGCTCATGAATATGAAAATAGAGAGCATGCACAGCTATGGCAAAGGAGGTCTTCTAAATACCAAGGAGACCCCACACATTAAAAGCATGGCGTTATATTTGAAAGAAGCTCACCATATTGATTGAACATTGTAAAAAACATAAGCAAAGAGTCTGTGTGGAATGAGGATAAGAAAATCGCGCAGGTTTATGGTCAAAAACTTATTTTTAATAAACATGTCTTTGCCAAGGTGTTTTCAGCTATCTCAAAGTTTGAGGGCGTTACATTCTGTGCAAATGCATCACAGTGGGTTAATGCATGTGATCAGTTACCAGATAATATTAGAATATTAAAGGGAGGCTGCATAGCAGAAACTTCAAATGTGACATGCAAAACAAAGAGAGGGGTTGTGTTTTAAATCTTCCAGCCAATTGAAATAGCCTATGCTAAAAATAAACATTAAAAGGGAAGTTTTGTAAAGTTTTCAAATAACAAATGCAAAGTGCAGATGTTACGTTAGAGAGAAGAGGACCCTGCACTAGAAATGAAGAGCCCACGCTGGAGATGTGGGAGCACAGACAATGCATTGGAACTGTTTTAAAATGTTAGAGGAGTCTATTCAACACCAAACATAGCCTACTAGGGTGGAGGTGAAGACATGAGACATAAGGGCATTGAATATCCATATGTTTTGTGCAATATGGCTCGAATTGCTCTTGTCTGCAATGAGAGCTCTGGATGAGCTGGGGCTTGATGTCTAGCAAGCAGTTATCAGTTGCTTTAATGGCTTCGCCCTTGATTTTTTTCAAGTCAAGCAATGTAGAGGAGGGGAAGTGGCGCCAAAGGAGATAAAAGTAGTTCTTCTACATACTGCAACCACCCAGATGGTAATGTAGCACCAGCAAGAGCGGTGATTGAAGAGTTGTATAGTAGCTGCAAGCAACTAATTTTTATAGTCTACGAGCCTCACAAAGCTTATCTGATTTACCTCATCTTTACAACTAACAAACAATATTTGCAAGTGGAAGACGTTTTTGATATTTTAGCTTTAAAACATTGCAAACCATATGAATGGTGTTGCGTAGCATGTGGAGGTTGCATTTTGCAATGATGGTCTACGCAAGAGAGCATACAAGAGGCCACGCATTGAAAAGGGGAGGGGCTGCGAAATTTCTGAGAAAGGTGTCCCATGCATATGCAAAGAGAGAGTGAGTCCAACGCAGCTAAATATAAGGTAAGATCAATACAAAGCTTGCCCAATGGGCAAGAAAATAAGTGTGAAGGCATTTGCAAGGCTTGAAAATATTATTTTTGTGAAAGCTTGATAAAATGTTTATCCCACATGCAATGGGCGACGTAATTTTTAGTGTTTAAATATGAAAACACTTCTATTAAGATGTAAAGAAGAAGCCAAGCGGCTTTTGGCGGGTCTTTGGCAGGAGAAATATAGTGCGCGGCAGGCCCTACATGTTTTGAAGGAAAATGCATAGTAAAGGCTTTAAACATGCAAATTTTTAATCCCACATTGATGGGTAAGTCGACTTCAGAAATGTTTATAACAAAGAATGCTTGCATTGTAATTTGGATAACAAAGAGGAACCTATCCACCTGTGAGTAGTTGGCGCCTTACCTCGGGAAGTGTGCCCATTTGGTTATCAAGGAAATTTTGTAGAAAGAGTGATGTGGCAATGGAGGACACATGGCAACCAATCACGCAGTCACAAAGGAGAAAGAATGTCGAAGAGAATGTTCATGAGTGCGCGACAGGGCGACATGTGGGAGCTCGTCGTGCAGTCGTGGAGCAGGAAGGTGGCTTGGCAAATTATGTGTGAGTGCACGATTGAGCTCAGTCACGCAGACTCGCGAAGGCAAAATTGGAGCCAGTCAAGGATATAGAAATGGATTTTCAGAGCCAATCAGCAAGTGCCACTTGTCCAATTCTGGTGCACTATAAGAAAAAAGGATTAAAATATACATATTTTAAAATGTCATTTCAATTCAATAGTTTGACTATTGAAAAAATTTCAAAATTATTCAAGAAATGTGCAAGGAAGGCAAAGTATTTTAATGATTCAGGGGGCAAATTTTATCAAAATTATTAAGTGTCATATATCACCAGAAAGGTCTTGAAGAGAGGATTATGACTTTGCAGTCAGTTTGGGTGTAGATCAAATCAGATTTTTGCAGTTGAAGAGAGAAAACACTTGCAGATATTTTCTTGGAGGAAAAGGACAGGTGTCAGTGACAGAATTGGTTTTTCTCATTCTCCTATATCTCAGTTCCTTCTCAATTGTATAGGGATGGTGAAATTAATGTTGCAAGGTAGCTTTCTGATTTTGTGTGTTTGGTTTTGAGTTCCTTGTTATGTAGATGTATTGAATTAGAAGTTTTTAATGAAAAATAAATGGAATCCCTTCCCAGTATTTGTCTGATGTCTTTGTGTTTGATCCTGAATCTTTTTGCATAAATTTGTAAGGCATTTTAGTGCACCAGTTATAAGGTAACTGTAAATTTGTGTTTTAGTTTCTTTCAAGGAAAGAGTAAATCTTATAGACAAGTTCAGAGGTTTCAAGGTTTCATATGAATCTGATGTCCAGGTGTTGGAGTGAAAAGAATGATTTGTAAGGCACTTCATTTGAGTCCTGTATGTTTGGATTTAGAGGTTTTTCTATGAATGTATGTTTATATGACTATGTTGCCCAATAGACAGAGGCACTGATCTTTTCTTCTTTATGCAGTTGTCATCATCAATCCATAAAATTAATTCAATTCACTTTTATGTTTAAAGAGTTGTAAATGATTGTCAGATTTAGTGTGATGGGCAAGAATCCATCCCTTGATTCACTGAAAGAGTGAATCCAATAGGTACACCCGCCTGAGCCTTTGAGCTTGAAGTGTAGGAGGATTTTTTTTATCCTTGTTAATTAGCATTTTCTTTGACAAGGTCAGGGAAAAATGCTAACATACATCATGCTTGTATTTGGGTTAGGTTTTGGGTTAGTTATGTAGTTAGGTTTAGCGTCATTCTTAGGTGAGAGAAAGAGTTAGGGTTGGGGTTAGGTTTATGCTTAGTGTTAGGGTTAGGATTGTGCTTTAGATTAGGGTTAGGGCTAGGGCTAGAGTCAAGGTTATTGCTTAGGATTAGGATTTAGGGTTATGATTATAATTATAGTCAATGTTACAATTTATATAGTGTTTAGTATTAGTGTTAAGGCTTAGATTAGGGTTCCAGTTAGGTTAAGGTTACAATTATGGTTAGGTTTTAGGATTAGAATTTAAATTATGTAGATTCATTTATGTATTCAATTGTGTATGTGTTTTTAGCATCAATATTTTGGATCACACTTTGTGATCCATCATCAGGATGAGAGAGTGTTGGATTTAAACAACAAAAGATATAGAACAAACCTCGCTCAAAAGATAAGAAGAGATGGGGAGAAGAGACAATGCGTAAGACAACATAGAGAAGAAAAGAAAAAAAATAAGGCTACATAAGTAAACAAGAAAAAATAAAAAGAAGAAATACAAAGAATCCAAGAACAGGGAAAAATAAAAGAAACATACTAAAATATATAAATACAGAAATAAATGAGTAACGAAAAAGATATATATATATATATATATATATATATATATATATATATATATCCAAGAACAGGGAAAAACAAAAGAAACATACTAAAATATATAAATACAAAAATAAATGAGTAACGAAAAGAGATATGTGTGTGTGTGTGTGTGTGTGTGTGTGTGTGTGTGTGTGTACATATATAGATATAGATATACATATATACATTGTTGGAGATTTGATTTTGAGAAGTTGATTGATTGTATGTTTGTCATTGATGACAACATATAATACACAGTAGTAATTCTGTATGTACTTAATAGAATGATGATATGAAGACTTGCGTGGATAGATACATGTTGTTGACATGTTTATTATGTTATATTCATACACACAGACCTAGATATGATGTTTCAGTAAAGTTATGTAATTATGTTATTGGCAGTTACAGTTCTGGAAGTGTAATGGTTTAGGACCGACATATATTTCATGTTTCTTGATTTGTGCCTATCTTCTGTATATGTGTGTGTATATTCATGTTTATTTATGAGCTAATGATATTAATCCAAAGGTGCCAAACGTGTTTCAAGAATATTGCAAAGTTAGAGTTAAATTGGTGAGGCTGACTTAGTGAAGCGTCGCATCTATTTGGTTTATACTTGCGCGGTTACAATTATGCTTCTGTGCTTAGTAGAGCTGACAAGAATGTTATGAAGAGTTGTCTTATAGGCCCTATGATCTTATACTATGAGGAATATACTTATAGCAATTCAAAGGTGACACGCTAAGTGTGAATGATATGAAAAGGTAAGAAAGATGTACAGAGCAGATCATCAGAGTTGATTCATTCATCAAGAGTCTATGTGAAGAAGAAGTGAAAGATTGAAATACACTGGAACTAATCAAGATAGCAGGTCTACTCTACAGTTCATCATCAGATATAGTGCATATATATTATTCAGAATGTTGTAGCCTTCACCATCAAGCAATGAGCTTTTGGACAGTGAGTCCACCACCCCTAACAGGGTTATTTGTAAAAGACTCCTAACAGGGTCCGACCCTTAACCAGGTCACTATACTTATTGCATTGTA
>MU226523.1:600865-670550 GCA_018584345.1 Thuja plicata | reverse complement strand
ATATATATGTATATATATGTATATTTATATGTATATTTATATGTATATATATGTATATTTATATGTATATGTATATATATGTATATATATATATATATGTATGTATATGTATATATATATGTATGTATATGTATATATATGTATATATATATATGTATATTTATATGTATATATATGTGTGTGTGTGTATATATATATATATATTTATTTATTTATATATTTATATATTTATATATTTATATATGTGTATGTATATATATGTATGTATATATATGTATATCTATATATGTATGTATATATATGTATGTGTGTGTATGGGTGTATACATATATATATAACCACTAATAATATATGCATATCTAAAAAACACAAAAATAATATATATGCAAATAAACACAAAAATTACATGAATAGAAGCACACAAATAAATTAACTCTCTCTCTCTGTCTCTCTCTCTCTGTGTGTAAATTGGAGTTCATCTAAATAGAATCTTGAAGTTTGAGAAGAGCATTGATATCCTAGATGACATTATAAATTCTCAAAGGTCATAATTCATTAAGGTATGTTTTTTTAGGAATAAAATTAATATTAAAAGAGTACAAACCCTCTTAAGAAAAAAATATAAAAATGTCTAAAATATATGTTGATGCACTCAAAAGATATTTTAGGAATAAGGACGACAAGAATAAAGAATTTAACATTATGACAACTTTTGCATTATTGCTCCAAACTAACTTTTATGACCTCTAACTCTTATTAAATGATGTAAAAACATCATAGAGGCATTTTTAGGCACTTTTCCAACCTTTCCTATCCCTAGAAGGTTTTTAGACCCAATTTCCCCCCTTTTGGCTAAAACTAACAAAAAACAAAAAAATAAACTAAAGCCTACTAGGTTGGATTGATCCTAGTCAAATTCACCTAGTTCACACACTTTCAAGACCATTTAAGGTCAAAATAAAAACCATTGACTTGGATAGAGTCAGTACAAGCCACAACAAAAAAGATAGGGATAGGATTTAGCCTAGGTGCTCCTGCACCATCCTCCCCAAATAGAAAGATTTCAATCCACTCTTGGATTGAGAAAGTTGGAGTCAATGCCCAACTTCTTGAAGTCTATCTCCCTGATCCATGTAGCCTCTACATCAGCATGTCCATTCCGCTTCACCAGATGTTCTTTGTAATTCTTCTTCCTAGTCTGTTTGTAGACTCTTGAATCTAGTATTTGCTCTGCTTTCTTGGATGGTGTAGAGGGTAAGTTTAGTTCCTCCACTTCTTATATCACCTCAGTCAAACTCTGATCTGGATCTGGCATAGGACCTTTGTATGAAACCAAATCTTCCACATTGAACACAGGAGATAAACCAACATCCTCTAGAAGTTCTACCTTATATGCATTGGTGCCATATTTGGCCATAATGGTAAATAGGCCAATCCTTCTCATCTATATCTTATTAGGCACTCCTTTATACAATATTTCCTTGTTTAGATGGACCATTAGTATATCCCCTACTTGGAATTGGACATCCCTTTTTATTTTATCCACTTTGTTCTTTATCTTCTCAGTATTATCAGTCAAAGTCTTCCTGATTGTCACATGCACTTCCTTCATAGATTGTGAAAAATCTTCCGCATAGCCACTTCCTTTGGCTCCATCTTTCAACTCCATGAGTTCACATATCCCTCTAGGGTGTATTCCATAGATGATTTCAAATGGGCTTCTCCCTATGGTTCCATTGACAGTGTCAATATAGGCATACTCTGCCTATCCAATGAGTTCATCCCAAGCTTGACCATACTCCTTAGTTAAGCACCTTAGGAGGTTACCTAAACTCCTATTTACCACCTTAGTTTGACCATATGTCTGAGGGTGATATGCAGACCCAAAAGACAAATTGGTTCCTAGATTTTTCCATAGTGTCTTCCAAAAATGGCTCATGAACTTTGTATCTCTGTCTAACACTATGCTCAATGGTAACCCATGAATTCTAACTACCTCCTTGAAGAATAGGTGAGCTATCTGACTTGCATCATGGATTGTCTTTCAAGGAACAAAATGGGCCATCTTGCTAAACCTTCCTACTATGACATATATACTGTCAAATCCCAGTTTGGTCCTTGGTAACCCTACAACAAAGTCCATACTTAAGAATTCCCATGGTTTACTTGGGATGGGAAGAGGTTGGTAAATGCCTACATTGGAGGATGTGCCTTTGGATTTTTTACACACTACACAACACTCCACATATCTCCTAACACCTAAGTTCATCCTTGGCCAAAAATAAAAGCTTTGGACTAACTCTTGGGTCTTATTGACTCCAAAATGACCACTAAGTGCACCATTGTGCTTCTCTTGAATAATATTTTCCCTAATTGATCCCCTAGGGACACATAACTGACTCCCCTTAAACAACAATTCACTTTGCAAAGTGAAATTAGAAAACTTACCATGGAAGTGGTTCTTGTGCTCCTTAAACACCTTGTATATCTCTGCAAAGTCTTCATCCTCAGCATATAGGTCCTTAAAACTTGAAATACCCATGCTCTACAACTATACTTTTAGTAGCCTTCTACTTAAAGCATCTGCTACCTTATTTTTCAGTCCTTTCTTATGCTTGATATTGAAGGTGTAAGCATGTAATTACTCCACCCATTTCATGTGCTTATGACTAAGCTTGTCTTGGGAGTTTAGGAAACTAAGAGCCTCGTAGTCTGAATACACCACAAACTCCTTAGGAAGCAAGTAGTGCCTCCATTTCCTTAATGCTTGGACTAGAGCATACATCTCTAGGTCATAAGAAGAGTATTTACTCTTAGAATCACTAAGATTTTCACTGTGAAAAGCCACTGGTCTTCCCTCTTGGCTCAAAACATTTCCAATGGCCACATTACTAGAATCACACTGAATTGTGAATAACCTCTTGAAACTTGGTAGTGTTAGGATTGGTTGAGTGGCAATCTTCTTCTTTAGCAATTCAAATCCATGGTTAGTTTGCTCATTCCAAACAAATTTGGTTTTCATACCTCCTTTGATAGTATCTAACATAGGGGCACAAATAGCACTTGAATTGCTTAATAAATTTCCTATAGTATTGAGCTAAACCATGAAAATGTCTCACCTCTGTTGCAGTCCTTGGAGTAGGCCAGTTAATAATGGCTTCTACCTTGATTGGATCCATTTTTAGGTTGCCTTGACACAATGCTTGCCTAGGGCATGACCATAAAAATAGTAAAATTTCTTCTTTGGACTCCTACCTATGTATTTAAACTATAAAAATGCTCTCCAACCATATTTATCTAGGCCATGATGATTTTCATGGTTGGATTCTATGGGGGAGCCATTTTTCTCACAACTACCCTGTCAAAACCAGCAACTACACACTTTACAAAACAATTTACAACCCTATGCCAATGAACTCATAGAAACTTACAATGTAAACAAAAGATGCTCAAATATACCTCTAAAACTCAAATCCAACACTAACTTGTACTTTCAATCCGTCTAACAATGCTCAAACATAAACATAGTCGACTGTATACTAAACCAGAAAACATAGTTCTTCTTGCTATTCAAAAAATTTCATTACATCATCATTACCTCAGGAAAAGGGCTTCATGATCTCTAAATATTCCTTCTCCATGTTTATAGGCCACTACCATTAATATACCTCCTCAAATTCAAAAGGAGTCAAATGTTGTCGATGTTGTCATGCAACTTTGCAAAGTTGCAAATGTTGTCATGACAACATTATGACAACTTTTGCATTATTGCTCCAAACTAACTTTTATGACCTATAACTCATATTAAATGATGTAAAAACATCATAGAGGCCTTTTTAGGCACTTTTCCAACCTTTCCTAGCCCTAGAAGGTTTTTAGACCCAATTTCCCACTTTTGGCTAAAACTAGCACAAAACAAAAAAATAAACTAAAGCCTACTAGGTTGGATTGATCCTAGTCAAATCCACCTAGTTCAAACACTTGAAAGACCATCTAAGTTCAAAATAAAAACCACTGACTTGGATAGAGTCGACACAAGCTACAACAAAAAATATAGGGATAGGATTTGGCCTAGGTGCTCTTGCACTAGGAATCATATTCACAAATAAGCCTACTCCATCCAAGAGCACAAGCCCTCTCCACAACATACAAAATAGTCATAGCCTCCATCAAGTTACTATTATGATGACCTTTATAAATAGAGAGCATGAACTAGATGATTCCCAAGTTGTCCCTACAAATTCCCCCAATACCAGTAGGACATGGGTTTCCCTAAGAAGACCCATCCGTATTTATTTTCAGAATGCCCTATGGAGGAGGACTCCACCTCCTCACCCTATTTATCTTCTAGACAGGGTGGTTACTTCTATTTCTCATGAGACACCATTGTGGAGGAAGAAGATGGATACAAATATAACAAATAACATCACCATGATCCACAACCTCTATCATATCATATTTTTCCAAAATAGTTTCTCCTAAAGAATGGATAATCTTCTACCACAACTGGTGAGACCTCAACATCACATCTTGAAATATCCAATGATTCCTCTCCAACCATATATTCCAAATAATAAAATAAGGGACAAGAGTCCAAGCCACTTGAAGAAAATAAGTTTTGACAGGGGCCTTGCCCCATCGAACAAAAAACTCTATCAAAAAAGATACATACTAGTAGGCTTGATTCCACACTTCCCACCAAAGGTTCAAAATATGTTTAGGGAAGTAACATTGGAAAAAGAGATGGGAAACACTTTCTTCAATATTACGACACAACACACACATCGAGGGGCCCTAAAAACCATGCTTTCATAAATTATCCCAGATAAGACACCAGTTTTAGACCACTAATCGCATGAAAAAATTACTCTTGGGCCATGAGAACTTGTACCAAATCTATTTCCACCAAGGAACCTGAATGTCCCCAAAAGTCTGCCTAACTAGCTCAATATAACTAACAAAAACAAAAAACTTCCCAGACAAATCGTTGTTTTCCTAAGCCAAAAAATCATTTCTATTCAAGGTAGTGCACTCCTGAGACTCAAGAATCTGAGCCAGCTCCTACCTATCTTCCTTAGATCCTCCTAGAGTCCATTCTAAAGGATGTTTCTAGCCAAAATGATCTTCCAACCCAAAATTATGGGCAACCTTATAATTTTCAACAGTCTCCCAGCCAGCAGCGGTAAATGAGTCACAAAGGGGTTGAAGGTGGGGATGAGTGGAAAGGATAGAAGGATAACCATCCCAAGAATCCAACCAAAAAAGAGCTTGAAATCATGAATGACAGATCCAAAAGAGGCCATCGGTACTAACTGATCTTTGAACTTTAAAGTATTCTAGATCATGGAAACTCTTCCTACCAAAGTAAAGTGGGGGACATCAAACACATTTGCATAAGGAAGATACTTATGGGTTAGAATACATGCCCAAAGCTGATTGTGGAAAGTACACCAGCGCCAATATAACTTAGCAATAATATCTTTCCCATTTAAGATAACAGAACGTAAACCAAGGCCTCATTCTTAGGTATGCATATTGTTTCCCATTTAAGAAGGCTGAGCCATTTAGTAGTTGACAAATTACCACTCCAAAGAAATTGAAAAAATTCCCAAAGAAAATACAGGGGAGAAGCCTAAACAAAACCCTTGTATATAGGAAGAGATTTAATGACCGACTTTAAAAGCTTTAAGCGGGAAACAGTAGATAACCAATGCTAAGTCCAATGATTATCCTTTTGTCATAACTTATCGAGAAGGATATGCTAAGAGGCCCTGGAATGTCTACCAACAGTAAGAGGAATACCCAAATAAAAAAGGGGAAGAGACCCAATCTAAAATCGTAGAATGTCAGCAATGCGTCTTTGAATGGCTGAAGGAGTATTAAATAAGAAGTGGAGGATTTGAGCTCATTGAATTTATGAACTGAAGGTATAACGTAGATATTCAAGGCATGCCTTAGAATTTTCATCTTCCCGAATATGAGCTAGAGCCATAAGAGAAGTGTCATCCACAAACTAAAGATGTGAGAGTTGAGGCAAACCATTGCCACATTGCCACCCATGAATCAAGCCCTAAGAAGCTCTAAAATTTATAAAATGGCCTCAGTCTTGTGCCAAAATAATAAATAGATAAGGGGAAAGTGTAAGGAAACTCAGGTGCGGAAACAGCTTCCTACACTAATCTCTATAGGAAAGTATTGTGCAAATTCTTTTAAATCCTTACAATTTCAGATTCGTTAACTACTTTGACAATGATATTGCAACCACATACCATGCATACAGAAAATAGAGAATGACACAATGATTTACCCTGGGGAAAACCTTTCAGTAAAAAACCCCAGCACTCCAAAACCTGTACAATGTATTATCTTCAACACAATGGTTACAACACACTTGCAATGCAAGTTCTTTTAGGAGACAATCAACACTCTAAGACAAATCCAGTAGCACCAGATCATACCAACAATACACTCATTTCGTATCATTTCCTGTAACCCTAAAAAACACTTATATCATGCGCTTTCCTTTTTAGGGCAACTTCCAAGGATAGTCGTATTAGGATTTTACCATTCTACGATTATGGAAGAGTGTAAAGTACTCAACTTTATCAGTTGCCACATGTCTTGCATGTCTTCACCTGTCATTGAAATCTCCTAGAAATATCTCTTACGTGTCATAGGAATCCGTCATAACCGTTTCAGCCATTATCTCCTTACACACAATTCAAGATGCCGACACATCAAGTGGAGTGACACATCAACATGCCAACTAGACATGTACACTCACACTTAATTACATTATTTGCAAGAAAATACATTTTACAAAACAAATAATAAGAATAGGAATTATCCAAGGTTGAGACACCTTATTCCTAACAGAAAGAGGATCCCCTTGGCAAAGGTCTCTAGAAGCTCCAAAATGCTCTAAAGGTTCTCCATTCACAATAACCAAGAAAGAAGTAACACAACTCATAGTCCAACTCACCCGTTCTGGATAAAACCAAAATCTAGGAGAATTTTATGAAGTAAGCACCATTTGACTCTATCATAAGCCCTGGCCATTTCCAATTTAATAAACATAGATCTCTCCTTTGAAGTGGTCATAGAATAAATCACATAAAATGCCACCACAACCCCATCTAGAATTTGTTTACCAGCCACAAAAATCCCTTTCTCCTTAGAGATCACCATAGGAAGACAAGTTTTGAGCCTCTTTGTAATCACTTTAGTAATAATCTTATACACCACATTACAAAGTGCAATAAGTCAGAAAAATTCAAGCTTATCAACACCTTCCTTTTTTAAATGAGAACCAAGAATGTAGAATACAAGGTACAAAGCATATGCTTTCTATGAAGAGATTCATTAACAACCTTCAATATATATAAATGAATAATATCCTAAAACTCCTAAAAAAATTCAATTGGGAAGTCATCTAGGCCAGGAGCTTTACCTTTGTTCATCCCAAAAACAATCTCTTCTGTGTTTCTCATTGAAATCAGATGAATAAGAGAATCATTCATCGCATTGGTAACAAGAGAGGGAATATAGGATAGAATCACATCCTCCTCCACAACATTAGGAGGGGAATATTCAACAAAAATAATAGCATAAAACTAAAGAGCCTCATGAGAGATAGCCAATAGAGAAGAAATATGAATCCCTTCCAAGGTAACCAAAGAAGAAATGTACCCCTTATTACGATGAGTCTGAATAGAGTGATGAAAAAAAGAAGTATTCCTATCCCCTCCAAAAGCCAATCAATTTGAGCCTTCTATTTTCAATAAATCACCTCCCGAAGATCCCATTCCTCCACATTTCTCACAGCCTAGGATTCAGCTTGGCCAAGAGCACCCAAGAAACTATTATCCCAAATTTGGTGAGTAATCACTGCAAGATGTTCAAGAGCATCTCTCTTCCTAGACTGAAGATTACCAAAATAGAACCTATTCCATCTCTTAAGGTGGTATTTAACATATTGAAGTTTCTTAAAAAAACAAATACATACTTGTGTCATAATAAGGGCCTCCCTCTCTCCACCATTTTGTCACCAAATCATGTAGCGAAGAGTCCCAAAGCTACATAAGATTAAATTTAAAAGGAGGTTTGTTTGGGACAACAAAAGAAGAAGAAGATAATTTAATTGGAAATTTATTAGAACCTCTCCAATGAAGAATTTAAAAGATAGTAACCAATCCACCACCAACCCAGAAACAATAGACCAGAAACCTATCCAACCATTTTGAGACCACTTCCTCTTCATGCCTTCTATTACTCCAATTGAAAGTCTCATTAGAGGGCTTAATATCAACTAAATCAAGAGAATCCATCTGAGCTTGAAAAATATCATAAGCAGGACCAAGCCTAGACATCCCCCCTCTTTTCTCCTCCAAAATCAACACATAATTAAAATCACCTCCTAAGATCCAAGGAAGACAGGGATCACAAGAACGAACATACCTTATATGTGCCCAGAGCTAAATTTTTCCATGAATGTCAATAGGGGCATAAATATTCATAATTAAAATAGTCTAACTAGAATTCAAAGTAGAAGCCACCGTGGAGATAGAAGAATAACTAGAGACCCACCAAAGGGGAGCAATCTTGCATGGATTATAAAATAGAGTCAAACCTCCAGAATTACCCTGCTAGCCAATGCACTGGAAATGACCAAAATACGAGATACGAGGAGCATACTGAAGCATACCATCAATGGAAACCTTAGTCTCTTGAATACAAAAGATTTATGGTGAATGAAATGCAACCAAATCATTAATAAACTTTTGATGGGAGGTTTTATTCAACCCCCTTACATTCGAGGAAAGAATAATCATGGAGGAATTTGAGAAAAGTAAAGATCAATGGGCTTAACAGACCCTAATTCTACCAATAAATCACCAGTAATTTTGATCTTTTCCAGGTATTTCTTACACCCTTTTGAGTATTTTTCAGAAGAACCTTTCTTAAGAAGGCATTGTTGCACCCCAAGCCTTAAGAAAACCCCTTACCCTTATTATAAGCTAAAACCTCTCTGGCTAATTCTGCCAAAACCACTTCATCTTACATAGGATCATTCAAAGTCAACTGTTGATCTTGCACTCCATGTAGATAATGACCTGACCCTAAAACCAAAACAACCTCCATACCAACACCAGCAGCTATAGAGGTGATATTTGGAGGAATCCCTTTCTCCAAGGATAAAGTATCTAACACTTCAAATTGGTTAAATCCCTCATTAGTCTAACGATCCTTCAAGGTCCTTTTCTGACCTCTTCCTTGATCCCTTGTTTTAACTGCAACAAAACCATCCTTATCCTTACTTGAATCACTCTCCCACTATTGGAAATGATATGAGTAACTTAGAGGGGAGGGGTGAATCAGTTACCACAAAAACAAATCCAATTCCCTTAGATGTCTTAAACAAATCAGTCATTGTTGCTCGATTAACATAGATATTTCTCTGTCACTCAGTCAACATAGAAAATCTTAAGATATTAAATGTGATTATATTTAGTAATTAATTACAGAAATATAAACCATAAATAAAATTAAATGTACAAAAGATAACAACAAGATTTAACATGGAAACCCAATATGGGAAAAACAACCTATTGCAACTAGTTACTGATTTTCACTCTTCTGAAGTGAGCCCTATTAGGAGCCAACCCTGTTAAACGTTACAATAATACACTGTTAGGTGTGACCCTATTAGAGGATTTAATCACCCTGTAAGGAGTTGCCTTGTTAGAGGTCTTCAAACACTTCAACATAGAAATGTCACCTTGTGAGAGGATTTACAGAAGACTGTTAATTTTACTCTGTTAAGAGATTTGAATCACTGCTACAATTGTTAGAAAGTAACAATGGATTGACCTGATTGTATATGCAACTGTCTTTTCTGATTTAGATCTTGCTCTGTTTGTAAACTAGATCCTCACTGATCAAATTTTCTATTGAAGTTCTGTCTGGATGATTTGTCCTTAATCAGAATCCCATCTGATTTTGCCTCTACTCTTCATATCATGCTCATCCACTAATTCAATTTTCTTTCTCACTCTTTTAGTCCAAACTTGACCTTATATAAATATATAATAGACCTTGTCAAGTCATCCTCTATAACCTTCCAACTGAATAATAAAACTCAAATCTTTCGGCCGCATATGCCCAATTAAACATAAAATGTAATCATCTGTTAGTCAGCTGACACTAACTATTTAACTCGGTCAACACAAATTCTTCAATGCCCGACCAACACTGTAATTCCCAAGTGAACTCGATAAGAACTGAATTTCTTCAATACCCAACTGAGCTTCAGAGAACACTGAGATTCACTTGGTATACACTAACTATGATCGGTTGGGATGTAGACATTTGTGTAACATCACTACATAAGTGCTTATACATGTGTAACATCAATGACAATACACAATTGAATAATTGTCATCAACAATTTCCCTCTTTGGCATTGATGGCAACTCAACATGTCATAATACAAATAATCTTAGAGCAACAGTAAGATGAATCAAATTTTATTAATGTCTTTAGCTTCATTCTGATTCACATCCATAAGACTCCTTATGTCAACAATAACTAAGATAAGGTTCTCCCTCTTACATATGTCTCTGTCTCTGCAAAAATTTCTCCCTCTGTCATCAATCTCTCCATCATACAGTAATCTCTCCCTCTTTCACTGATCATTATGACATACTATAATCTCTCTCTCTCTTTGACAACCAATGCCAAAGTCACCAACTAACATATTAATTAAGTTGTAGTGTACATGAATGTATTGATTCATATGCAATGAGCTCTGATTATCTACATCAACATGTTTGATTTTTTTTGTAGCTCGGTTGATGCATCACTAAACTATTCTTTAGTGAGCCTCAGTTAGGGGAATCACCCCTAGCTTTCCTTTGAGATACAGGAATGCATCCTTAGGTAAAGGCTTGGTGAATATGTCTGCAACTTGTTCTTTAGTATTCACATATTCCAACCTTACTTCTTTGTTCTGAACCAATTCTCTCAAGAAATGATACTTTATTGCAATATGTTTGGTCTTGGTATGCATTACTGGGTTCTTTGAAATGTTAATAGCACTAGTGTTTTCACAGTAAATTATAAATGGTTCTTTGATTTTGTCCTTCATACCTGACAATAGTTGTTTGAACTATATGATATTTGAACTATTAACTGCTGTAGCAACATACTTTGCCTCTGCTATAGACTGGGAAATGTAGTTTTGTTTCTTACTAGTCCAGGAGACTAACCTCTTTCCAAGAAAGAATGCTCCACCACTTTTTCTCTTCCTATCATCAACACTTCCTACCCAATCAGCATCAGTAAAATTCCTCAAGTCAAATTTTCCTCCTTTCTTATACCATAATCCATAATCTTTAGTACCTTTAAGGTATCTCATAATCCTTTTGATAGCCATCAAATGATTTTCTTGAGGATTAGCTGAAAACCTTGCAACAATACCAACTACTAATGCAATATCAGGTCTGGTGTGAACAACATATTGTAGTTTTCCAATCATGGACATGTAGGTAGTTTGATTTACCTCCTTTGAATCATCATCCTTAGACAACTTATGTTTAGTAGACATAGGTGTCCCAACTGGTCTAGAATCTTCCATTCCAAATTTATTCAGTATCTCTTTGATGTATTTTGACTGAGTAATGTAGATACCATCCTTCATATGTTGAACTTGTAAACCAACAAAGAATTTTATTCCACCAAACATAGACATCTCAAATTCCTTACTCATAGCTATAGAAAATGCTTTGCATAAATCATCATATCCAATGAATACTATATCATCAACAAATATCTCTGCTGATAGTATCTTGTCTTCAGGGCCTTCTTTGGTGTACAAGATACTATTATCATTAGTTCTCTGAAATCCAATACTTACTAGATAACCATGCAGTCTTTCATACCAGGCTCTTGGAGCTTGTTTCAGTCCATACAAGGCTTTGTGCAGTTTGCAGACCATATTCCTTTTATTAGGATCTACAAAGCCTTCAGGTTGCTCAATATAGACTTCTACTTCTATGATTCCATTCAAGAATGTATACTTTACATCCATTTGATATACCATTTTTTCCTTTGTGTAGCATATGCCAGAAGAGTTATGACTCCTTCAAGTCTTGCAACAGGAGAAAATTTTTCTCCATAATTAATACTCTCTTCTTGAGCATAGCCTTTACATACTAATCTGGCTTTATTTCTAGAAACTTCACCTTTTTCATTCATCTTGTTTCTGAAAACCCACTTAGTACCAATTACATTCTTCTCTTTTGGTCTAGGTACAAGAGTCTAGGTCTTGTTCTTTTCTATTTGCTCAATTTCTTCATTCATTGCTTCTATCTAACTTTCATCTTTCAATGCATCATTGATAGATCTAGGTTCAATTTCACTAAGCAAACATGTACCTTTAATTTTTTTCCTTGTCATTATACCTTATGTCTGATCTCCAATTATTTTCTCAGGTGCATGATGCCTTCTGACATATTTGGCAAGTATTGGATCCTTCCTTCTTGATTCTGGGCATGCTCCACTATGTTCACCATGCTCAAATATTCTGTCATGTTCTTCTGTCTAATGCTTGGGCTCCACTGTCTTAGACTCGGGTGTCATTGTCTATGACTCAGGTTGCTCTGCTAACAGCTCAGGTTGCAGAGCTTGTAACACAGTTTGTATTGATGCATTCAATGGTTGACAGGATTTTTGTCCAATTACCATTGCTTGTGTCTTAGGTATAGTATCAGGTTCATAGTACACAAATTTTCTATAGTCCTCGAGCTCTTTACTTCTTTGTTCTTCACATCTTTCTACAAACTCATCAATCCTTACATGCACACTTTCTATGACTTTGTGAGTAGAAAGATTCAAACATTTATATGCTTTACTTTTACAAGAGTAGCCTAGGAATATGCCTTCATCTCCTTTTACATCAAATTTTCCATTTCTTGCTTCTTTTAAGTTGTAACATCTACTTCCAAATACTTTGAAATAACAAACATTAGGTTTATAGCCATACCATAATTCAAAAGGTGTCTTCTCAGTACCTTTCTTCAGTTGAACTCTGTTCAAGGTGTGAATTGCAATGTTGATGGCTTCCTTCCAGTATTTGGTAGCAACATTCTTTTTAATCATCAAGGTTCTTGCACAATCCATGATGGATCTATATCTTCTTTCTACTATTCCATTTTGTTGCAGTGTACCAGGGGCAAATACTTGTCTCTTGATTCCTCTTTAATTGTAAAGTTCATTGAATTTGTTAGAAAGGAATTATCCTCCTCTATCAGATCTTAGGCACTTCAGTTTCTTTCATGTTTCCTTTTCAACTCTGGTAAGGTACCATATGAATTTTTGAAAAGCTTCTAATTTTTCTCTGAGAAACATAACAGTCATCATTCTGGAATGATCATCAACAAATAGAATGAAATACTTCTCTCCAGTATAACTTTTTTTCCCAATTGGTCTACACAGATTAGTATGTACCAACTCCAAGATTTCTTCAGTATTATAGTTCTTTCTCTTGAAACTAGATTTTCTCATTTTCCCAATTTGACATTGTTTGCATGTTGCTAATTTAGGTTTATTTAAAATAGGAATACCTCTTACTCTTTTGTTCTTGCTTATGGTAACTAGGTTATCAAAGTTCACATGACACAACCTTTTATGCCATAACCATCTTTCTTCTACTTGTGTAGTAAAACATGAACTTTCATTGAGATCAAGATAAAATAGATTACCTTTTGTTTGCTTGCCACTTCCAACTAGGTTTCCTTTACCATCTAGGAGCTTGGCCTTACCATTCATGAATTCTACATTGAGACCAATGTTATTCAATTGTGCCACACTTAGTAGATTTCTCCTTAGTCCTTCAACCCAATAAGCATTATCACATTTAATTCCTTTAGTTAGATCAATACAACATTTACCCTTTACATAGCAAGGTTCATTATTCCCAAAACTGACACTCCCACCATAATAGTGCTCAAGAGTTTCAAATTTTATTTTATCACCAGACATGTGGTGAGAACAACCACTATCAATTATCCAAGTGTTATTTTTTCTAATATGAGAGAATAGTGCAGTCTTTCCATCATCTTCATTATCTGACTCATCCTTAATAGCAATGTAAACCATTTCATCTTCATCTTCATCACTATCAAAATCTTTAGCAATATAAAAAGATTTCTTACCTTTGTCCTTGTAGTTTTTGTAAATGTTGAAATATTTCTTGCCTTTATATTTGTTGAACTTTCTCTCATCTTTGTCATCCTTGTTAGGACACTTAGCAGCAATGTGACCAACCTCATTACATGAAAATAAAATCAATGGTATTCTTCCTTTGTACTGTCCCTTTCCTTTTGCAACTCTCCTTGCAAGTAGTACTTCAATGATTCCATATCTTCATCATCAATGTCACTGTCAGTCTGTTTATTTTTAGAGCATTTATCCTTCTTTCCAAGGTTTAGTTTAGCTTTGAATGCAGACTCAAGATTTCTAGTGTTAGGAGAATAATTGTCAAAATTGTCCAGCTCAAATGATGATAGCCTTCCAATCGATGCATCTAGAGATATATTATTGCTGCAACTCATCTCTTGAATAGTTGAAACTCTAATTGCATAGATAGGAAGTGAATTTCTCAATACCTTACTAACCATTGTAGTATCTTCAATTGTTCCACCTACTTCTCTAATGGCACTTACACTTTTCTTGATTTTGTCACTGCATTTTGTAATGTTTTCTCCTTTCATTTTCATCATATCAAACTAACCTCTGAGAATTTCTTCTTTGGATCTCTTTACATTTGGATCTCCTCCATGAATATCATACAATTTGTTACACATATCAAAGGTAGTAGGGCACTCCTTGACTTCATCAAATTCTAAGTAGCTGAGTGAAGAAGCTATATCAATCATCATTATATTATTATTCTTCCATTCCACCATCTTTTCTACAGTCAAAGGTACCGGTGGTTCCACATATTTGTTATCCAGGAATCGCAGACCACTATCTCCAATAGTAGATAAATGTAGCTTCATCAGCTCATGCCATGTTTGAAAGTTGTCTTTGTTGAGGTTGGGGATCTCCCTTCTATAAGACATCTTTGATCTTTATCTTAGGCCTTTAAACCTTCCCTGCAAGCACTTGGAGCTCTGATACCAATTGTTGGAAATGAGATGAGTAACTAAGAGGGGAGGAGTGAATCAATTACCACAAAAAAAAATCCAAGTCCCTTAGATGTCTTAAACAAATCATTCATTGTTGCTCGGTTAACATAGATATTTCTCTATCACTCGGTTAACATAGAAAATATTAAGATATTAACTATGATTATCTTTAGTAATTAATTGCAGAAACATCAACCATAAAGAAAATGAAATGTACATAGATAAAACCAAGATTTAACGTGGAAACCCAATATGGGAAAAACCACCAATTACAACTAGTTACTGATTTTCACTTTTCTGAAATGAGCCCTGTTAGGAGCCAACCCTATTAAAGGTTACAATAACACACTATTAGGTGTGACCCTGTTAAAGGATTTAATCACCCTATAAGGAGTGGCCTTGTTAGAGGTCTTCAAACACTTCAACATAGAAATGTCACCTTGTGAGAGGATTTACAAAAGACTATTAAGAGATTTGAATCACTGCTACAATTGTTAGAAAGTAACAATGGATTGACCTGATTGTATATGCAACTATCTTTACTGATTCAGATCTTTCTCTATTTGCAAACTGGATCCTCAATGATCAAATATTCTATTGCAGCTCTATCCAGATGATCTATCCTTAATCAAAATCCCATCTAATTTTGCCTCTACTCTTCATATCATGCTCATCCACTAATTCAATTTTCTTTCTCACTCTTTTAGTCCAAACTTGACCTTATATAAACATATAATAGACCTTGTCAAGTCAGCCTCTATAACCTTCCAAGTGAATAATAAAACTCAAATTTATCAGCCTCATATGCCCAATTAAACATAAGATGTAATCATCTATTAATCGGCTGACACTAACTGTTTAACTTGGTCAACACTGAAATTCTTCAATGCCCGACCAACACTGTAATGCCCAAGTAAACTTGGTAAGAAATGAATTTCTTCAATACCCGACTGAGCTTTGGAGAACACTGAGATTCACTTGGCATACACTAACTGTGCTTGGTTTGGATGTAGAAATTTGTATAACATCACTACATAAGTGCATATACATGTGTAACATCAATGACAATATAAAATTGAATAATTATCATCAACACCCACATGGGAGATTTCCCCTTGTCCTCTTTACCCATAGGCGAAGACACAGAATAAGGGGGATTAATAGAGTAAGCTTCTTTATGAATTTTAGGGCATTTTTGCTAAAGATGGCCATACTCATGACAAAAATGGCATTGGAAAGGCAGAGATTTATTATCTAGCTATTAGATCTAGGATGAAGATCCAATACAAATTTCCATTGAATTTGGAAGGGAATTATTCAGATCAATCTCTACACAACTACGAGAAAAATAAATCATCTTCTTATCAAGGGTTTGTGTGGCAACCGCAACAGGCTTCCCCAAAAGAGAAAATATTCTTTGTGGAATATCTTCTTTCCAAAACTCCAGGGGGAGGTGAGGCAACCGAACCCAAATAGGAACCTGAGAAGGCAACTGTTCAACTGAATTAAAACCCATATGTTAAGATTTAATAAATATCCCAACATGATTGTAAAAATATGCGCCTCCTTCAAAAACTCAATTTTGATCTGTCATATTGGGAAAAACCACCATAAAATAACTATTTGCAGCAAGCATAATCTCCATATCTCCTTAAATCTGCCACGAATGTCGAATCCAAGCTTCTAAGGCAGACAAAGGAATACAAATTCTAAGAAACTTGTAAATGAGAGCATGTCGGCTCAAATATGAAACATCTTGAGAAATAGACTCATGAGAAATGACCAACACCGACCGATCTTGGCTTCTAGGCATACACCCATTTACTTTCTTCATTTTTGAACCCTCACTCGCATAGAACATATCTATCTGCTTTGCATGCATGCTTGATGAAGACCCAATATGAGTTTTATCACCTCCAGCCACCACCAAACTCAAGGATATCAAAATCTCCACCATACAAAACCTCTCAACAAAAAACTAGACCCACACCAAAAAATAAATACTAACCCCCAAACACCCACCAAACACCCCTCAAATCAAATGCATGAGAAAATAATTGCAAACCCCCACCTTGATTCACCCCAAATGCAGGAAAAAAAGAAGAAAGAGGCTAGGGCATGACAGCCCTAGCCTAACCTGTCTCCACATGCAGGCAAAAAAGAAGAAAGAGGCTAGGGCACGACAACCCTAGGCCAACTTGTCTTCGTACACATCCAATCATGAAATTAGAGCTTGCCTTCACAATTAGATTTGTATTTCATATAATGGTCTTTATCATCAAAGTTTAGACTCTCACTCGTGCTCTGTATGTACAAAAAAATGTTGATTTTCATTATTTTTATGGTTTCTTTTTTGTAGCCTTGAGCTCTCATAAATCAACATTCGAGTTTGATAAATGTGGCATGATTCTCTCTGTATATATCTGCTACTTTTGACTAGTAATGTCCTTATTATGGCACAACCCTCATTATAGTTTTACTTTTCCTCTACATAAAAATCATGGTCGTGGACTCCTTTGAAAGTGGTATATTTTGTATGTGTTCTCATTCATGCCTACAACTATGAAATACACCGACAAGGGTTTCAAACTTTTGTGTTGTGCTATTCCATGCTATAGTTCAAGGTTTTTTTTTTTATTTGATACGACTTCCGGTAGGTCCTCATGTTCCTCTTGACATAAGTACTCAAATAAATGGAAGAAAACTCTTTTGGTTTTCATAGTTCAAACATAAAAAATCTGAAGAAAACATTGTAGGACTTTTGCATCCTTCAGGCCATGTGTTCCTTATAAGGGCTCCATCTCTTTTTTGATATTTTTATGAGGAGTTTCTTCAACTTTTGTCCTTATTCACAGTCGTGGATCCATTTTGTTAATTCATTCTTCATTTGATGGCTTTGTTCCAAGAAATCGAGGGCTTCATCCTCCAAAAGAAACTTGAGGATTTTCATATTTATAAATTTGTGTATCTTGTGTCTCTTTGTGAAATCAATGTTTATCTTTGCATTTTATAAATAATCATGAACCAAACGCGAAATGCTTAATAAAGATGCTTAAACACTATTTTTTTTTTTCTGTGCTTCTAATTTCAAAGTCATTTTCTCATGATAAGAATGGTGATACTGTGAATCAAAAATTCACATCACCACAGGATTTAAACACTTTCATGAAGGATTCTTTTTCCTCCCATAACAGACTTTCTTCAGAATCAACGTGTGACTTCCACTTGTCACTATGGCATGTATTTTAAAGTATGCACCCCTTTTCCAGTACAAAATGCTCCATGAAATGCTCCACAACTGTGAGCGCTTGCCACTTGGAAACACAACGCGTCTAGGGGTCAAGCTTATTTTCTTTTCAAAGGAAGGTCTCCATTCGGGTGCCACACGATTTATCAAAGCACTAAGTTTATTTTCCTTTTGTTGGTGGGCCCATGTTTTAGTTAAAAGATAATCCTCATCTGTGTAATCTTCTACGTCGTCACCTCACAGATGTTTACAGAAGTTTAGTTTTATTTCGAGACTCGCTTTCATGCCAGCCAGCCATGTGGCCTTCCCAAGGGCTTTGAGGTGAATTTAGAATCTCTTTTGAAGGAAATTTCATGCATGTTTGTCGCGTGATATCTTCTAGTTAAAGCTGGAGATTTCCATGCATCTTGTGTTTGTAGAATTTTTTATTTCTATCATGGCTTTCTTCCCTTGAAGTCGCTGGGAAAATTTATGGCTAATCTGATCTCCCAGGGGGTAGCTGAGAAAATTGGCAAGGATTTGATCTGATGAGCGGGTAGCTGAGTGTAATGATGGAAAATCTGATTCTACTTGCAAATTGAGGGCTACCAGTCAGTTTTATAGGCCAAGGATGGAGATCTTGCCTTCTTAGTTCAACAAAGTATGACACATAGCATTATTTATGATCCAGTCTGTGTTAGGGAGTTCAGACCATCACTTTCTATAAGCTATATATTGTCAAAGCTTGGTGGTATGAGGGATGAGGATGTATGTATATAGGGTAGATAGATAAGATAGTTAACAAATTCTTTGTTAATAGTAAATTGTAAAAGGAATTTTTGTTCATACATGGAGAGCTATTCTTGTAATCCTTAAGATTTTAATGAACTATTGAATCAAATAAAAGCATCAATCATACTGCTAGCCCTTTGTTCTTTCGAGATTCATTGCTTTGTGAAAGTTTTCTATTCTTTTCTCTACTTCAACATATGCTTTTGGGTTATTGTTGGGTAGATTATGCTTTAAGCTTCTTTATTAGGTGATTATCATTGTATGGTTTCGCTTTATGTCTTATGTTTGAATAGTTGTTCGTAGATCTGTGACTATTCCTAGTTTGTTTTTCATCTAAAGGATTGCCTTGATATTCCATTTTGTGGAATAGTTTGTGCATTTTAAAGTGTTCCAAAAGCTTGACAATTAACCTTTTACTTTTAAGCAACACTTCTACCCCTTTCCCTCTGCAAAATATGAAGAGTCAGCTTCTAAAAATGTAGAGGTTTCTCAGTGACATGCATAAGGTCCCCCATTCACTAAGCTTCCCATTAGGTTGTGTATCTAGGAGCAATTTTAGATATCGACAGATCCTTGTATTATGTAGCCATAAAAACAAGGGCTTCTTTTTGTCAACATGTTGCTCTTTCTATATAATATATGAGTGACATCTCTATTCCAAGATGATTACATGTTGCTACAAATTTTTAATGCTTTGTTAATACCCTTACATATTGGGAACCTTTCATTAGGGATATACTTATCTTTGATAGTAGAAACAATAATGTGATACTTACCACCCATGTCACTTCTTAATCATAATTGAGACACTTAAATTGATTTGTTTCCTTTGAATACATTATCTCAAAAGCCTTCATCCATAATCAAAATGATACTTTTGGTTGTAGCTTTTTCAAACAGTGGGTACTTCATTCTATGTTAGTTATATTGATGAACCTGTACAATGACATTACCTCTAACATATATTCTTAATAGACATAGCCTTCTATGTAAATAACATGTTTCAAAAAACATGTTCAACTTGTATTCTAAGCGCATGAAATTTGTTGATATTTGACCACTGAGGTAAATGTATCACTTCAGCCTCCTTTATTAATATGAAAACATTGCTATTGAGTACTTTATCGTTGCACATGTAGCTAGGTTTGATCAATGTGACACTATTTGATCCCCACATGCATTTATTAACGTTATTACTAATATATAGCCTTTTTTAAAATACCTTCAAGGAAACTAAATGTATTGTTGTTCTTGATCACATAACACCTCTCCATTAATGACATACAAACATGGATGCTTGCTCTCTAAAACTTGATTAAAAATATATATTCATACATATTGCCCAATGATATGACTTGAATTTGTTATCCTCATATTCATTTTAACACTACATTCCTTACCTTGATGTTACATTTCTAGATTCTCTTGGTTGAATTCTCTCTTTTATTGTAAACTCCAATGTTATATAGAAACCTTTTGATTCCACTTTTCTGATTTGGTTTGGATACAATAATGTTCTCTATGACTACATTTTATTCCAATTGTTGTCCTTGGATATGCATATGCATTAGTTCATAACTTGACAGTCTCTTTTTCTTTAAAACTTACTATTTCTCTTGCTTGTATAGCTCTTAATCACTACCCTGAAGCCTGTCTCTCTTTGACTCTAACATAAAATCTGCCCTCAAAATAGTTAAGAAAATATTATCTTTGTTTTTTGTAGCTTATCATATGATGCTTCAATTGATGTTATGTACTTTTTGTTGGTCCTTAACACAACAAAATGCATGTCACTTTCCATAGTATTAATGCTCCTGTCTCACACATAATTAAACCGAAAGGTTTCATGAGATGATATCATGTCCCTTCAACAATTGTTGATCCTAAAGCTCCAATTTGCATTTGAATATGAACTAGAAGGTTTTACACCATGGAGATGCATCCCTTAAATATTTAATTAGATATTTGTCCTCCTGTAGCCGCTCCAAGCCCACCATTTAATGAAAAATCTAGTTGACCAAGATAGGTGACCCTGTTCTAGAAGATGTATTCTCCTTATGCAAGAAAACCGGGATGGTTTTTTGTTATGAGAAACACATATCTTTGTATTAGGCAACATAGATGGGGTAGTTAATGCACCCACTGACCATCTGAATTCTATGAATGTATGTTAGGCTCAAACCTTTTGGGAGCCACATTTTACCCCACATGCTTAACCTCTCGATGATAATGAACATATACCTACATATGAAAATAATACATTAGTTTAAAACCTTTGATTCATTTAATCTTTTTATTTTATGATTTCCATGCATCATAGTCAATAAAAAGAGTGAGGCTTCAAATCCTCCATTGCTCAATCTTAGGACTGACCTCCTCTTTTATTCTTTTTTGTAGGTACATCAAGGATGAGGAATCTGAGACCCAATCCTCATCTCAAGGCACAATAGTCTGCCATAACCAGGAAATGGTGGATCTTATGTTGCTTCTTCCTATCTTGACTTCTATACATGGTATTTTCATTGCTTAGCATCAATTTTATAGCTACCACAGCTTGTGTGGACTCTTCTTTGTAGTTGTACTTTCTTTTATGTCAAAAGAATGTATGACTTTCAAACATGTAAAGATGTTTCATTTTTATAAAACATTTGCAAATTAAATGAGAATATTCTTTTGATCTCTGCATTTACTTTTATTTTAGTACAACAATATTTCTTTTCGACATTCTTTTTGTTTAGCAAACAAATGAATAACAAACTTAACCAAAACAAATTATGTACCTTAAGTAGGATATATAGCACAATCAACTCTACATGTTTTGAGTTGTAGGTGAAAAATAGGTAACAATAATCAATAAAAAATAAATTAAAAATAATATTAGTTTCTGAACTAATTATTTTATATAAAAATGTGTTATTTTTTATAATATATATGCACAAAATTATCATTTTTCATTTAAGGACTAATTGATTGTTAAGAATTTATTGTTGAATTAACTATGATAAAGCCATAGTGCCTCTTTATAGAGAAAATCTTAGCATTGCAGATGTTCATACAAAAGTAAAAATAATTATTCAAATAGAAAATAATTCAGACAAGAATTCTTGTCAAATTTAAAACTACATCTTAGTGTTAAAAGCAAATGCCAATAAGAAACTTTAATTTTAAACAACTAGATTTCATAAATTTATATGATTGTTGAACGTCGATCTACAAGAGTCTCAATAGAACAAAAAAATCCAGATTGCTCATGCAAGATATTTCTCTACTACTAAGTCTCTCATACTCTCTACATAGTCTTTAAGATATAACTTTTTTCTTATTTGTAAATCTATTCACGACCATGAACTTTGACCCTGTAAATGCATGTATGAGTTTGTCTTCCATGGTTTGACAATACATGTAGAGCTTCACCCTACTTATCATCTTTTGTGCACTATTTCCATTTATTAAAGTGAAGGTATGGATATACTTTTCAATAAAAATATCATAATTGAACTCTCTAAGTACAATCCATGAAGATTTTTGTCTTTCATATTTTGAAGTTGACCCATCAACCTTGAATTGATTTGGTGCACTTGTTAAATCATATGCCACACTCTGTGCAAATTAAGAGAACATCAATTGTTAAATTTTTTACTATATTTTTATTTTAAGACTAAGACTGAGATTCTATAAAAATGACCTCTCGTAAGACTAATTCTAGAAGACAAACACCTAATTAAAGAGAAAATATCATGGAAATCCCAAGGAAATTAATCGAGTAGATAAGATAAACAAGAAGATCATATTAAAAAAATATAAGAGACAATGCTTATCCTAGTAATTTACTTTCAACATTCCTCAAGGGATAGAGCGAGGATAAAAGGGAATAGAATTGTTCATCAGGACCAGACACTACACCTAACAAAAACTAACCCTAAATTATGGAGATCCATTCACCATTCAAAAACCTTTAATTTGTAGAAATGTGTCGCATGTATAATGTGGCTTGTAAACTAAAACCTTCCTTAGGCTTGTCTCTCTAGATGTGATCATATGGTAAGTACAATGTGCTACAAACTCTAGTGAGTTGAACAAGCTTGCAAGCAGATGATGAATTAAAAATATTAGATGTCTTTTTAACTTGGTATCTAAGTAGAGGGATGAATTTACATAATAGATAACCCTCAAATATAGCATATAAGCTTAATGGTATTTGAAAGTGTAATGCCACATAGACCTAAGTATTGGCATGGGGTAATGTGACTCTATGATATAATAAGGGACACTTTGTAAATAAAATTAAATTAGGATTAATTTTGTAGACTGAATGGTTGGTAAGGTTGTCTTAAGGTTTTGCATTTTTTTCATATAGGTCTAAGGTTAAACTATTTTTGGCAGTTTTATTCAATAGATGTGGTGTGTGGACTATTACACCTATCCCCAGTAGACTAGTCTTGCTTAGTGGCAACAAAAAGTAATCCCAAGACAAGGTCTGGTGAGAATCCTTTTGAGAATACTCCTAGGTCCAAAAATAATTGTTCAAATAATTTTCTCAAACTTCTAAATATGTCCCCTTATTTTTGTATAGTCAGAAAATGGAAGCACTTCCATTATACACTAGTTTAGCCCTCTGAGTAAGTGGATTGGGGTCATGTCAAGTACCTTGAATGGGTCTCTGAATTGGATCTAGATTTTCCCCTTGTTCAGTCCCATTTCCCACTTCTCTCTGGCCTGTTTCTGGTATCCTAAACTACAAACCTGAGATTTTTGACCTCAGGTTCAAAATCAACCTTTCAGGGTCAAGGTCGAACTCAACCCTAACCTAGGTCAGAGTCAACCTTGATTTTGACCCAGGGTCCAGATTTCAAGTTTTTAGGGTTTCCAGATGTCGAGCTTCAGAAATATTTAATTCCCACTTTCGGGTCAACTATTTCGCTCTTCGGGGAAATGAATCTTGAAATTATATTTAATATAGGTCCACTTCTAGGGATATAGGTCTAATTGGAATTTAATTCTCCTATGTAGGCCTATCTAGAAGATTGTGCCCTAGATTTGTATATAAGGAAGCTTTCTCCTCTCATTTTCTCTAAGAACCATCTAAGACTTGAAAAGGGCAAGCTAAGATGCAAGAAGCAATTTCATCCATCCAAACTCTATGAATGATCTATTGAAGCAATAATATACTCTCAAGAATTCAAATACATTCAAGAATTCAATTCATTAAGGAGATCCATTGGTAGCCATTGAAGGCTTCAATCTCTATGTAGCCATCTTGTTGAAGATTTCTCCATCCACATCCATGCAAGCCTCTTCCTATTCCAAGATCCATTCAAGATTGGTGTTGAAGATCTAAAAGAAATTGATTTAAGACATCCTAAATTCTACATTCTACATTCTTTGGAGCATACATACTTGTGGATCCACGGATTCGAATCTGCCACAAAGGTTTCTATACAAGTAAGGTGAATTTGTTCATTTACTTTTTTTATCTATGCAATTTCAATTAAATTATAAGGTTGATTCTAAAACTGGGGTTTGACCAAGGAAAACCCCTTCCCCCCAACAAACAAACCATTTTTCTTGCAGGGACAGGTTTGGAACAATGAAATCGAGTGCAGATTCGGATACCCTTTTTGGCAAACTTTCAGGATTTGAAAATAGATTTTCTGTCGGACTGTGCAGGTCAGAATCAGACATTTTGGGTCAAAGGTGACAATCATTTTTGGGTCAAAATCAGACCTGATCTAGATTTAGAAAATATTTCTGGTTTTTCTTCGTCTCTGCATTTTTGTTTTGAATATGATTGCAGAATTTCCAAAAACTCAGTACAAACACCCGAAAATAGCATTCTTTGGATCTGTTGCATTTTGAGGTTAGTAATTTCCTTCAATTCATTTCAATTAAAGTTTTAATCTTCCTAAATCTATTACACACTCTCTTCTATAAAATTAAATTTAGGGTTCTTCTCTCTATCCCTATCCTTAATAGGTTGATTCATTTATGCATTGATCCTTTCTTTGGGGCTAATCAATTTGGATCTTCCCTTTATGAAATTTGGGATTAACAGGACAATCTTACCTTCTCCACTATCTCAAAAATATAATAATAACAATACATTCAATTACTACCCCTCATTATTATTTAATTTTACATTCTAATAAAACCCTCCATTTTCTTATATTACATTTTGGTGAACTCGCGATAGACAACTCTTTCTTTTTGGTGTTAGATTTACATTTTTATGTTAGATCTTGCATGCATATTAGATTAGGTTTCTTTTATGTTCTTGCATTTACATTTAAAAAAAATCAAAATCAAAATCTTGTGTTTCCTAAATTAGTTCATTTGCATTGCATTGGTGCATGAGCTTTACTACTTCTAGTCCTACTTATATTATCCCAGTTAGAAGAATCCATAGACTTATGGGTTCCTTTGATACTGAGTCTTCCTCTCCTTTCCTTAGGGTCCCAGATGACAATTTGAGCACTCATGATTCCAATCCTTCTACGGAGCATAACTCTTCTCACTCATCTCATGATGAGGATGATGCTTTAAGAGTTCCTCCTGAACAAGTCCAAAAACTTTCAACCAAACTTGATAAAATGGTAAATTGGCTTATTCAAGAAAACCATAATCAAGATTCTATCCAAGCTATAGAGGCTCTTAAAAAATTCCTTCGTGATAGTGATCAAGGTGTTAATCTCTTGTTTGGTATCACTCATCTTGTACATTTGAATGTTAAACCTTTAGCTCAAGAGGCTCAAGATCTAGGATTCACTCCTCCTGTCACTAGTGGGGAACCTTCTTTCATTCCTTTACCTAGCATTCCTACTTACACTCCTCCTTTAATGACTACATCTCTTCCAATTCCATCTATTCATGTGAGTGTTCCATCGGTGTCTCTACCTACCTCACAGCCTTCTTACCATAGCATTCCTTTTGCTTATTCCAATCCGCTTCCAACTGTGGTTTGAAGTGTTCCACCAGTTGTGTCTTCCATTCCTACCACTTCCTACACTTTTCCTAGTGTTCCTAATGTTTCGATGCCACCTATTTCTTCTAATGATTCCACAATCATTAGTTTGGCTCAAACTGTGTCATCTTTACAACAACAACTTGCATCCTTAACCCAATCCAAGTTTATCATTCCCACATGTGACATGGGTAGTCCTTTATCCTTAGACATTATTCATTCTATTGTCCCTCGGCAAGCCGATATGCCTTGTCTTGAGAATTACAATGGTAAGGGAGATCCTGTTACTCATGTTATAACATTTCAAATCCTTTGTAGTGATTATGTTCATGACCATAGGATTTTAGCTAAGTTGTTTGCTAGAACTTTTCATGATAAGGCCTTGCAATGGTATTTTTCTTTACCTCCTTATTCTACTGATTCTTTTCCTAAACTTGCTAATACCTTTATCTAGTAATTTCAAAATAAAATTGGTCTGTAAGTTTCCTTAACTGATTTAATGCATTGTAAACAAAACACTAATGAAAAATTGACTGATTTTATTAGTAGATTTAACCATGTGTATGCTCAGATTTCTTATCCTATTCCTAATATTGATATTCAACATATGTTTATTACAAATTTACAAAAGGATATTAGAGATAAGATTCTTCTTACTGAATTTACCTCTTTTCAACAACTTTGTGCATCACTTCATCATTATCAATTACAAGTGAGTTAATTTGAGAGCAACACTCCAATGGCTCCTGTTCCAATTGATAAGAGTGATGCTACTTCTAATCCTAATAATTTTTAGAAACCTAACAACTATGTCAAGATAAATATTCATGCGAATGCAGTCGTTGATCAAGTTGTTGTTGCATCCAACAATGCCACTTCTGCATCCACTATTTTTCGTATGAATCATACATTTACTCCTCTCTATGGATCTTTATATTATATTATGAGTAGGTTGTTAAGTGCTAATATGATTACTTTCCTCCTATTCGACCTCTTCTCCCTACTACGATGGCATCAAAATCCTTTGATCCTAAATCTTTTTGTCAATACCATCGACAAAATAGCCATGATACTAAAAAATGTTATTCTCTAAAGCATAAGGTTCAAGGATTAATTAATTTTAATGTTTTATCCATTGATAATTTTGATGGTAGTGGGAATAAATCTGTCTCTCCTTCTAATCAAAATCTTCAAATCTATACGAATCCATTACCTACACATGATACTAATACTATTGTTCAACCATCTGTTGTGGAAATTGTTTATGATTCAAAGATGGATGATCTCAATCATATTGTCAATACTGTGGATCATGTTGTTTTGTCTCAACCTGTATCTCCATCCCAAACTCAATCTCAACCTCTTGTTCAAGTTCCTCCACTTCAATCTCAACTTCAAGTTCCACCTAAACCTCAGAAACAAACTAAGGATAAACGACGTAGGCAACTCTCAATCACCTTTGATGATTCTAAGACTATTAAGGCTCCCGATGGTCCCTTTTATATTTATGCTAGGATTGCTAAGATACCTATGCGTGGTTGTCTTGTTGATCCCACATCTTTAATAAATGTCATTACTGAGGAAAACCGTTTTATGAAAAATCTACAATGTGATTGTTATGATACATCTGATGCATGGATCCAAACTTGTAATGGTTTTCTCTATCCTTCACTTGGTTCTATTTACTTTCTTGTTGAACTTTGTAGTAAATTTGTAGATACTACCTTCATTTTTGTTCTTACTGTTGATCAGTTTCAAGTTAAATTTGGCTTTCCTTGGTTAACTGTCATGCATGCCGTTGCTTCTCCTATTCATAAGTGTATTAAGTTCATTCATAATGGAGAATTGAAAATTATTAATCATAGTTTGTATCAACCTTATAGGCCTTGAGATTGTGCTACTCTTGATTTCTTTTGGCCTTCATTACCTAATTCATGTCCTCCTCACCCTAATAACCTTTTTCATTCATATCAAGCCTATAAACATTGCAATATTGTCAAGTTAAGCATTCCTCATATAGATCTTAACTGTGGTCTTTCATCCACTCCTTCTATACCTCCTTTATCCATTACTTCTAGTTCTATTAATCAACCTCCCAGTGTCACTTCTCAGCCTACTGAGAATCCTCCTCTCAAGCCTATGAAAGAACTAGTTGTTGTTCCTCCTATTTCTCAACATGTTTCAAACAAAGCAAAGCATAACTGATCTACTAATGAATGTTGTAAGAAGTGTAGGGCTAATACTAGGGCCCGTGCCTCTGTTCTTCAAAATTATTTACCTTCTTTTGACCAACCTATGCCTGATGTGTTGGAGGAAGTTAATGTTCATAATGATGTTAAGGTGAATTATTATGATGATTCTATTCGCATCTTAGATGCTATTTTAAATAATCTTGATGAGGAAGATACTCTTTATGATCCTATCGATCCTAGTGATGAATATGAGACCATTGATATTTATACTGATTTACCTCATATGATTTCAATCCAATTGATAATTACACCTAGTATCGAACATCGTGATTCTCAAGAGGATCCTTGTTTGGAATTGGCTATTATTCCTACTGTGTTGGATATAGTCCCTCTTGTGAGTTTCCCACCTTCCCTAAATGATATAAACTGAGATAGGGAGAGTAGGTGATACGCTTGATTGGATTGTCCTTCATGGTAGCCTATTTGTGTTTTCATGTTGTATTGTGCTTCTCCCATAATATAATTGCTAAATGTTTGTTAGATTCTTTTATATGACCCTTGTTACTTTGTTAGTATAAGGTGATAAAGCAATCAAGCTTGTTGTACAATTCCTCTATATGTATCTCTATTATTCTATATGTTTTTTTCATGTTATGTTGTATTAGTTCTATTGTTTATAAATGTTTTCCTTGTGTAGTCCGCTTGGATCTGCGACATGGTAGCACTGATTGTTTTTGGTCTCCATGTTGTGGTCCGAAAAGACTCTTCTTTGTAACTCTTGCATTTTCTTTCCTCCATTATGATTGTAGTTATACTTTCTTTGGGGATGATGTCAATTAATTTTCTATAATATCATACATATATATATTATCTTATGATCATGCTGACCCCACAGTAGGTAGATCCCTTCTACGTTCTTTGTATGTTTATGTGGTATTTCCCTTGATTTGTCTTCATTTGGGGGTATCTCGTAGTGGAAACGTAATCAGTAGAGTTGTTTATGTTTCCATTAAATCCATTTCTCCTGTTAAAGTGTTAGCAAAGACTTTAACATGGGGGCATACACTCTACTCACTTTTTGCACATACGTGCTTTCAAAATATTTTCAAATTTAAAATTTTTTCCTTTTATGATTTAAAGACTAATCCTTAAAGCATGGATTTTTACCTTATAGGATCTCTCGATCCCTCCAGTTTAAATTTATACAGATCTCTTGATCCCTCTAGTTTCAATTTACAATGTTTTGATCCCTAAAGGTTGAAAGGTGTCCTTAAGACTGGATCTCCCTAATGGGTTGACTAGTGAGTACCCACATTCACTAGGCGATTTGACTCCATCTTTCCAGTTGCACTATTTCCTTGTGTGGTTCACAATGGGACATAAGTTCTTATTGGGTGAGGTAATCACACCCTCTCTCTTTTTCTCTTTAACTCGTGATATCTCTCTTATTATGATCTTAGAGGTGATAAATACTTAAGACCCTGGGGGCTTGAGGATTTCTTTATCCCTTTTGATTTCAATAAGATTATCTTTTCTTCATGATCTCCTTTACCAAGAGTTTGCATCGAGTCCATACTCTTGCTAAAGTGGGGGCTAAATGTATAGTTGGAAAATGGAATCACTTCCATTGTAGACTAGCTTATCCCTCTGAGTAAGTGGTTTTGGGTCATGTCAAGTGCATTGAATGGGTCTCTAACTTGGATCTAGCCTTTCCCCCTATTCTGCCCCATTTCCCACTTCTCTTCGCCCTATTTCTGGCATCCTAAACTGCAAACCTGAGATTTTTGACCTCAGGGTCAAAATTGACCTTTCTGGGTCAAGGTCAACCTCGACCCTGACCTAGGTCAAGGTCAACCTTGACCCTAACCTAGGTCAGAGTTGACCTTGATTCTGAACCAGGGTCTAGATTTCAATTTTCTGGGGTTTCTGGATGTCGGGCTTCGAAAAGATTTAATTTCCGCTTCTGGGTCGACTGTTTCAGTCTTTGGGGCAATGAATCTTGAAATTATATTTAATATAGGTCTACTCTTAGGGATATAGGTCTAATTGGAATTTAATTCTCCTATGTAGGCCTCTCTAGAAGATTGTGCCCTAGATTTGTATATAAGGAAGTTTTCTCCTCTCAATTTCTCTAAGAACCATCTAAGACTTGAAAAGGGCATGCTAAGATGCAAGAAGCAATTTCATCCATCGAAACTCTATGCATGATATATTGAAGCAATCATATACTCTCAAGCATTCAAAGACATTCAAGCAATCAATTCATCAAGAAGATCCATTGGTAGCCATTGAAGGATTCAAGCTCTATGGAGCCCTCTTGTTGAATATTTCTCCGTCCACATCCATGCAAGCCTCTTCCTATTCCAACATCCATTCAAGATTGGTGTTGAAGATCTACAAGAAATTTATTTAAGACATCCTAAATTCTACATTCTACATTGTTTTGGAGCATACATACTTGTGGACCCACGGATTCGAATCCGCCATAAAGGTTTCTATACAAGCAAGGTGAATTTGTTCATTTACTTTGTTTATTTATGCAATTTCAATTCAATTATAAGGTTAATTCTAAAACTGGGGTTTGACCAAGGTAAACCCCTTCCCCCCAACAAACAAATCATTTTTCTTGTAGGGACAGGTTTGAAACAGCGAATTGGAGTGCAGATTCGGATACCCTTTTTGGCAAACTTTCAGGATCCAAAAACAAATTTTATGTCGGACTGTGCAGGTTAGAATCAGACTTTCTGGGTCAGAATCAGACATTTTGGGTCAGAGGTGACATTCATTTTTGGGTCAAAATCAGACCTGATCTAGATTCGGAAAATATTTCTGGGTTTTCTTTGTCTCTGTGTTTCTGTTCCATATCTGGTTGTAGAATTTCTAGAAACTCATTACAAACACTCGAAAATAGCATTCTTCAGATCTCTTGCATTTTGAGGTTAGTACTTTCCTTCAATTCATTTCAATTAAAGTTTTAATCTTCGTAAATCTATTACACACTCTCTTCTATAAAACATAATTTAGGGTTCTTCTCTCTATCCCTATCCTTAATAGGTTGATTCATTTATGCATTGATCCTTTCTTTGGGGTTAATCAATTTGGATCTTCCCTTTATGAAATTTGGGATTAAGAGGACAATCTTACCTTCTCCACTATCTCAAAAATATAATAATCACAATACATTCAATTACTACCCCTCATCATTAATTAATTTTACATTCTAATAAAACCCTCCATTTTCTTATATTACAATTTTATAGTTTTTATCACCACTTTTTTGTACGAGGATCTATCACGAACAAGATCATTTTCGCCATTCAATATAGAAACATGAATTTTAGATTGAAACTTATTTTGAGTGAAATTTAAAGATTGGAGGATATACATTTTGCCAAATTCATGTAATACAAGATCCTAACTTCATCCCTTTTATTTTGAGATAATACTCTATTTTTTTAATGATAGTATACATATTTTTGAAATTGGTTCTACAAAAATTTGGATGCAAATAAAGATACCATTGTATTTATTATTTTATGAATAGCTCCAAGGTACCACAACTTGTAAACTTCTGAGATAAGAAAAGGTTATAATCAATATAAGACAACATAGATAAGCCTAGGTTCATACTAAGACATAAACAAAATAAATGACTAGATTTATCAGGGTCTTACTATAGTAAATAATGTTTCAAGTAGGGAAAACTTATGTGCCTAAGAATAATATCCATTTAAGGGGAAAAAAAAATGAAATAAATAATTTTTCTTTAAATACACTTAAAAGAATAACATTTCTACCTTTGAAACATGCTCCACACTGATTACTTCAATGAAAATATAAGTCCTAAGGCCAATGATGATAAAAATATTACTACCCTTAAGAGGAAGGTATCTCCCTGTCTCACCAAATATGGGCTTAAGTATCCCATTAGCAAAGTGGTGATTCAAGGAAAGTAGCCTATTGGAAAATTTACTCTAATAGAGGGTCACTCCAGGATAGTACCCTTCAGAGTGACCTAAAACCTTTCCTCCGCCACTAGCTATAGTGTAATCCACTCTTCCTATTTCATCAACAAAATGCTTTTCAATCTCGGCTTCCACTATCCTTGTTGTAGCCCTGATATCATCCAAGCTAATCACAACCTTCATGTCCATAACTTCATTATTTTCCTTCAAAGAACTACTGAGGAGATCCATGACCTCTGTTAGGTTAAGGAGACCCTTTTCTTCAATTATTTTCATAGACTCTTCCACCTCTTGTAGTTTCTCATCCACTTTATCAAGCTATTTTAAAACTACATGATAATGGTCTCTATTAGCCACCTCCATCTTATATTTTGGTTTCTCCAACTCTCCAGCTAGCTTCTCATCTACCAAATCTATTTGCCTCTCTAAGCATTTCTCTATCTTTTTGGAAACTTTCTCTAATGTGGCTTGAAGCTCCTCCAAATTAGAATTGGAATCATTTGACAAACTATAAGGACAACTAATTATTGGTATAAATGGTGACGGGTAGGCTTTCCTTGATGGCCATTTTATGTACAATGGTGTTGGAAAAATAGAAAAAACTAAAGAAACAAACAAGCTAAATAAAACAAATATATTGGGAGCTTTAGGGAAACACCTTGTGTTTTTTCTGCAACATTCTTGGCTCTTGTGCAACTTTATATTTACTTTCGTCTAAGCATAAATGAGCCCTAAGTCCTTTTTGGGATGATCTTTTCTTTTCACGACTTTTTTAGATATTTCATGGTAATCCTTCTTTGAAGAATATGAAGTCATTGCATGAGAATAATCTATCACAAAAGTTGGGGACCTTGTAGTATTTACAAAATCTTCTTCATTAGGATCCCTTCCACCCATTTTTAAACAAAGAAAAATCCCTTAAATTAATGAATTCCCTACTGGTGGGTAGTTGAAAGGTTTATTTTTTAAATTGGATTTAGAAAATAGAAATATTTTGTTTTGAGTCTTTTGAGGCGGTAATGAGATTCGATCCATAGAATTTTTGAAATCATCAGCATGTAAGCATGAATCCCATTTTAGCAGGTTCAAGAAATAGTGAAAACCATTTTCAGGTAATATTTCACATAGATTGGAATGACTACCAATAACTACCTTAACTGTACTAGTTTAAGCTGACAACAAACAATCTCTAAACTTAATTTTTCATCTTTAAAATTGCCACAGATTTTTTTATGATAATGGTTTATTTAAAGAAATTTTGTACTAAATTGTAATTGTGATATTGTTTATATCTCATAGATAATAAGTTTTTCAATGAAATTTGGTGTGGCCACAAATTGTTTCGAATTAAAATCTATAAGTTTCTTTGAATCTCTCTAATTTATGGGAGGAACACCGATACATGCATGAGATCTTGTACACGTGATAGTACTAGGTGGGTTAGGGTACATGTGATAGTACTAGGCGGGCTAGGGGCCTACATGTGTGCACCTAATTTCCTAATATGTGGCATGTATTATTTGAAAAGTAAATCATAAAATATTAGAATAATAATTGGTACAAATATTAATAATTTATGGTGAGCTCATATTTTCTACCTATATATCTATCTATCTATCTATCTATCTATCTATCTATCTATATGTCTGTCTGTCTGTCTATCTGTATGTCTATCTATCTATCTATCTATCTATCTATCTATCTAATGTTGAGTGCAAAAGGAGGCAGTTAGACAAGTCTATCCACAATAAACATGACCTATAAATATCATTGTCATTATCTATTGTGCCCAAGATTGGGCCATTTTTACAAAACAAAGGTGTACATATTAAAAAAAAACTACAACATAACACTTGTAAGGAACTCACCAACTTGATCATCGTCCAAGTGTAAATAATTTTACTCCCACATGGTTCCCCACATACCCAAAAGAGGATGAAAACTAGCAAATGAAAAGATCTACTACCACTACGACACAACCAAAATGATATTTACTAGCACCACCTCGTCCCATCTTCCCACCTCACGCAAACACCTACTAGTCATTTCATGTAAACAATAGCTTGCATCCACCACAAAAAACATCTAAGGCAGCTTTTTTCCATTGAGGGCAATTAAATCAAAAGTAATTGGTGAAATCAAAGCAACTTTGCAAATTCAATAGAGATTCAAAATTCAAACCGGAAAGAGTACATGCATTAATGAGGCCACACAAATACACAATACATTTCAAACATAGAAATAAACCTAAAATAATCTCATTCAAGTCATTATTATTACAAAGAAGACACAACAACCATAACAGATGAATAAACCATATTGTTCCAGGTATTTCACTCGTTCCATTTTACACTTGTTCGAAAGACCTGCATGTATTTTCATCCTCACGCAGTTTGGTTTAGTAGTTACCAATATTCCATCTATGTATGTCATGTATTAATTGTAAATGTTATTTATTTTGCTTGAATTTCCTTCACACCCTTCTCTTGTTTTTGTAAACCCTTATTGTTATATATATCCTCGTCCTCATAATATGTTTTACTTACATGTAGTTTCACAAGTTTTGTGCAAACTCTTGTCGTTTCACATCCTTAGATTGTTACTATTTCATATCCTTATAGTTTTACTGACCACTCAAGTTATTAGATTACATGACTATACATCACTTTTTTATTCCTTAAAACCCTTTGTTACTATTTCACATTCTTTCAATAATAGATGTATAAATGAAATGTTCTTTTTATTGTCAAAATAATATTAATTTCATTTTTAGTTTTGTGTACTCTCACATTACCATGTCACATCCTCAAGATTTATTTTGATATATCTATTACTGTCATTGTTTTAGTAGCCAAGTGAGTTACTATTTTAGTAGCCAATTTGGTTACCAAATTATATGTCCATGCATTAGTGTTTATTGTTCCTTAAACCCTTGGTTACTATTTCACATCTATACCATTTCACTATATTCTTTATATTGTTTCCTTCATATTCATTACATTTTAATTTTTAAGTACTCCTACTTATTGTTCACATCCTCATGGTTTAATTTGATCTTGTATTTTGTTGGTGTTTCACATTCTCATTGTTTTACTGTCCAACTAAGATATTAGATTACATGTCCATGCCAAACATGAAAAACAAAATGTAAGATTATTTATATTGAAACAAACTACTTCTATTCAAGACTCATTGTCATCTTACACAATATATTATCATTTTACATCAAATTGTAGTTTTATTTCTCATCATGCATCATTGTTAATATTCATTGTCAAGCATCACCCTTAGGTATAAAATGCTTAGTTTGTTCTGTTTCATAATTACTCATATTCCACCACACTTCAATTTAAAGCTCACATATCAAATTTATAATCACATACAACTAACATGAATAATTTATCATGATACAATTCAAAGAGATAACATGGACACAATTAAGTGTTGACATTACTCATAGAGATCAATGCACTCATATTCTACCAAATTATGAAAATTATAGGACAAACTATTTCAACACTCATTGCACACTCATGGATCAAGGTGTTATTGCAACCTGTTGTCCAATTGTTGTAAATGAACATATCCTAAGACATCTTAGTGAATCATCCCCAACATCTCATAGATTGATTCCTGCCACAGAGTGACCCATAAAGATCACATATCCACTCATTCGAGCACCTAAAATACAAGTTGGGTATCATGCTCATAATATTGAATAATTATTTGTAGGACCAAATCCTTGTTATGATCTTGTCTTTTCAACAAAATCTTGTTTCCTTTTAAAATTATTCAAGGTCAACCTCGAATCATGGTAAACTAAATATTTGAACATATGTTTCTTAGATAATTATGGTCTACAAGTTTGAGAAAGCTCTAAGAATATATCATGGCAATAAAGGTTTCAATGGGTTGTGAATGAATAAATCCCATCTTGGATATTTACCAAGGTATATGTTCTAGCTTATGGTCATCTCAGTGTTGTTTCTCCTAACATACCTTTCCATGTCTACAGTGAACAAATTATTTGGAAAGAACATGCTCCTACTACACCACCACATCTAGTTGATGATAAAGGATTCTACCATGAATCCGTACTAGAATAATTGTTAGATTTGTTGAGGTGTTATAGTTTCCCATCCCTACTATTTATTTGTATGAGTGAGTTACCCAATCACATCTCCATGCCTTGTTGTAAAAAAAAAAAAACATTATATAATTGGAACCATACTTATTTTATTCAAGCAAGCCTTGGTCTATAAAATTCCATGGTTAGTTTCTTGCATTTTATTGGGGCTCAATTGATACCATATTTCATTTTTCTAAAGCATTGTTATCTTTACAAGCTAGTCAAATTTTAATTTTCTTACTGCCCCTGCTAACATACATATCACACATAATGTTTGTAGATGGCGGGCCACATGAAATGATGACTCATGTTAAAAATAAAAGAGCACCCACAAGGTGGCCTTCACATAAAATATGAGTCACATTCCCTCCAAATCCTAAAACCCCTCTACCTATTGTCATAAATTCCCAGGTTGTTACACCAATAATGGAGGTAATTACAACTACAAAGTTTTCAGGAGTTACATTGCCATAGAAGTTGTGGTCTCAATCTGACATGGAAGGGGTAGTAAAAAATACAGAGGAAAACAACATGTCAGTAAGGGCTACATCCAAGATATGACAAATGCCAATAAAAAATGGTCCAAATGGTTAGGTGGTCTTGTTTCCACCTCCAAAAAAGGTCCCCCAACAATCCTTATGACTAATAAAGAAGAATAGATTGGTCAGTGGTCCAAAGAGATGTCAGGAGTTGAACATGGACTAGAAATTGTCAACTTGAAGGTAGTTGTTGCTCAAATTTGTGAAAATGTAGACCTACCCCTTTCAAGGATGAGCTATCATGTAAGTCTTGGTGGTCTAGTTTTAAGGATCATCGTCTAGAGGTGGTATTGTAGGCAGTTGAAGGCCTTGACAAAGATAGGATACTCAAGCTCAGACCGACAATTGTCGCTACTTTCTATGGGGTAAGAGCACAAATATGGGGGACCAAAAAGCTGCTAATTATCTTTTTGGTTCCCCAAAAAGCATATGGTGTGCGCCATATAAGGTGCACACCATATATGGCATATGCCATATGACTCTATTTGTTGAGCCTAAGGATTTGAAAAATTTCGTTGTTCCCCTAATGTGTGCAATGCTTCACAAATGTTGCACTCCATATATGGTGTGTGTCATATATGGTGTACACCATATGCTATATTATCCAAAATAATGTCAATCGACATAGTCTCTCTCTCTCTCTCTCTCTCTCTCTCTCTCTCTCTCTCTAACCCTAAATATTAAGCCCTAAATCCACTATCTCTCTTAAGACCTAATCCCTCTCCCTTTTGTGTACCTCTCTCTCTCTCTCTCTCTCTCTCTCTCTCTCTCTAGCCCTAAATATTAAGCCCTAAATCCACTATCTCTCTTAAGACCTAATCCTTCTCCCTTCTATGTACCTTATACCGATCCTTGAGCCCTTGGGAAGGAGTGAGAGAAGGGAAAATTAAGTGATGAATAAATTTACTCCCTTCAACTATGTTCTTGTCTCAATTGCTTTCAACAGTTAAGAGATGTTTATTTTCACCCTACTCATGGTACGCAACAACTTGGTCTTGTCAAATTTGTTTGTATGTGATAATGGAAACTTAATGTAAAAGGCACTTCAATTTAGATTAGAAAGGTGATCTACACATCTAGGAAAATCGCACAAATAAGTTATTGGTTTCAAAGAATGACATATATGCATGAATGGTTATTTGTATTGATATTTTCAAAGAATGACATATAAAATAGGGTCTTATAATAATTGATATTTTTAACCTTTGAAGTTAGGGTGTGCACATTTTTCCCCCTGCCCCTACAAAGTTACACACACACACACACACACACACACACACACACACACACACATATACATACATAAATATATATACACATTCATATAAATACACACACACATGCACATACATACATGTAGTTACATACATACATACATACATGTAGTTACATACATACATACATACATGCATGCATGCATACATACATACATACATGTGTGTTAGGGGTTTATGGGTTCCAATTTCAGTGTTTATGGATTTTCAATGTCATTGCTCTTGTTAAGGGATTTTGAATTCATTTTAATTTATTAGTTCTAGGGTTTCAATTTTAGGGTTAAAGGTTTTCAAATTCATTTTCAATGTTAGGGATTAAGGGTTTGATAAGTCATCTATTTTATTGTTTCAAAATTAGGGATAAATGATTTAATAAGTTATTTGTTTTATGGTTTCAGTATGATTGTTAATGGTTTCCACTTTCTTTTCAATTTTTCTGTTACAGGGTTTCAATTTTATTGAAACCCTTATATAGTTAGATTGATATTCTCTACCATTACATTTATACAGCCCTACATTTACATGTTTCCACTTTCATTTCAAGTCATCTATTATAGGGTTTCAATTTTAGTAATGATAACTGCAAATGAATCAAACAACATGAATATTATAGAAAGAATACAAACCATGAGGGTGTAAAACAGTCAGTAAGGGTATAAAAACTAAAGCGCATTAGGTATTGTTTGCAAAAAAAGAATCTTAATAAAACCAACAATTATCCAATTCAATCTAGCAATTAAGTCAAATTGAATACACTCAATTTAACAATTAAGTAAGTTTTAATACATTCAATTTAAGTGTTAACAAATAAGGAACAAGTTAAAATGAAATGAGAGTAAAGAAGTTGGCCCAACCAATCGGACCCAAAAACGTGACAAATAATTTCCAAATGGGCTCTACTTTTGATTTGGGGTTTCCAACTTGGCCAGTTAGGGTGGAAAAAAAAGGGTGCAAGGTAACAACAGAGAATATATATATAAGTGAAAGTGAATTGAATGGCTGGGCCTTGTAGGGCTAATCCAAAACTAAAAATAAAAATGGTTGCTTGGCAACCACCAGAGGAAGGATGGGTGAAAATCAACTTCGATGGTGCTGCTAGGGGAAACCCAGGGATCTCAGGATGCGGATGTGTTGCACGAGATTATCAAGGCAATGTTCTAGCCTTTATGGCCAAACATATGAAGGATGACACAAATAATGTGGTTGAATGTGCAGCAGATAAAGAGGCTTTGGTCTTAGGTATCAAATTGGGAATTCACAGAGTGCATCTGAAAGGTGATTCAGAGATTATAACAAATGGAATATCAAGGGGAAAGATGGAAGCATGGCACCTTGACAAATATATCAAGCAGATACGGTTCTTGTTACAAGAATTTGAGGACTTCAAGGTTTTTCATGTATACCGAGAAGCAAACAAGGTGGCTGATAAGTTGGCTAACATGGGGGAAAATTTAGTATTAGGGATCCAATTTGAAATACACAAAGATTTAAGGAGTATTGAATTTGAGTAATGATGATGTAAACACCCCATTTGCATCATTTTTTTGGAAGTACAAAGGAGAATCAATCGGCCATAAAACCCGTAGACACTCACATTATGACAACGCATGTTATTAATTGAACTCATTAATAGTTACCCTACGCAATATGCCCTTACAGATTGTTTGAAAGTTTTAAAAACAGGGGGAAATGAGCAATCCTTGCAGTTTTCAGTGCAGAGAATAAATGGAGGCCAACTTTGCACTGGAGTCTGATAGCCAAACGCAAGCATACGAGAGAAAGATCACGCCAAGAAGGCTGAGGAATATCTTCATGTTTGATGATGGTGATTTCATGGAAGGCCTTCACCAGATGTTTGGAATGGAATAACTGGATTCCTATTGGAGGTGTTGTTCCAACCTGGACATGGCTTCTCTATTCGTAGTGTTGGCTTTGTCTATGGGAAAAACCAAGGAGGAGGTCTGCAGAGTTGTGGAGTGTGTAGACTCTCAATGGCTGTTGGGTCTCGAAGACATTGTTTAAAGGGTGGCACTGGGGTCAGGGCTAGAGATGGGGCCCAAGCCATGGAGGCTAATTGGAGGTGGGGATCATTTAGTGCAGCCATTAGTAGTTTGGTCCGCTTCAAACCCACAAGGGGTCCACCTACCATGGGTGGAGAAGGGCTGGGAGAAAATCACCACTTTTCTGTAGGAGAATGTGTGGAAGCAACATGAGGAAAGGTAGAGCTTTATGAAATCAACCCCACACAAGAGATTTACAGCACTAGGAAAGCCATTGCACCATCAAACTGGAAGGAAGGCGTAGAAAATGGAGGGCACATGCGGAGGAGGAAGTTCATAAGATGCCAGCCCCATTATACCCAGATCAGTGAAGAATGACAGCGCCATTCCCAACTTTTTGAGGGAAGAGGTAGAAAATTAGTTTAAAGACTAAGTGTGGAGGGCGGGCAAAGCAGGATGGAGCCGTGATATGAATAATGTTAATGTTTTAATGTCTTTTTTGTATGGTCGAATGTCTGGTTAAACTTTTGCTTCCTTTGGATGGGTGTTAACGCCCCTTTTTTGTAGTGAAAAGACTATATGTATAGGTGGGTTGGGGTAAGGAAATATGATGCATGTAATGCAGTAGCCAACCGCGAATATTCGCACAATGATGTAATCCCTTTTTTGATAATCAATACAAAAAATATGTTACTGATAAAAAAAAAAAGTGGATTGAATGTCAAGGAATCAAACAAATCGTGAGGATGTGAAACAACTAGTAAGGGTATAGAAAGGTGAAAATGAAATGAAAATGAAGGAAATAATACAAAAAACATAGGTGAAATTTGTAAATATGTACGGATGTGAAATAGAAATGATCATGAAGGAAACAATAGAAATGATAGATATTTGGAATTGAATTGAACAATGGCATGAAAGAGAGTTCAAAAACCACTGATAGAAAGGATGTAATGTGGCTTGATCCAAGAGGATTCAAGCCTATTGAATAGAGTTGTAATGTGAATATGTGTCCCCTTTCCTGAATGTAAGGTGAGTTGATGCATATTAATTGCTAGTGCATGTTACAATGTAAGGTGTCGACGTGAAGTAATGGCAGGAAGGGTGGTGGAAGTAATGACCATGTGAGATAATGATAAATTGACATGAATAAAATATTTGAGTTCTTGGCATCAATACATACTAATTTTGTAACTTTAGGGTGTAGGGGTTTGGAAAGCATTCAATTTGTAATGAGATTAATGAGTTGGTTTGAAGTCTATTTGTATGTTACAAACTTGTTGTATTGGTGTAGTGTCTTCAATTTGATCACTCTTATTAATTTGAATTTTGAATTTGAAGCTTAAAAAGAAAGAATTCATCTGGTTGGCACTTTAATTTATGATTTGATTTCCCTTAAATGTTTATTGATGGCCTTGCATAATTTTTTTGTTAATGCAGGTGGTTTAATGTTGAATTGACCACAAGATGTTCACCTCTTGCAGATGTGGAGAATTCAAAATCACAAAAAAATTTGGTAATAGTAGGATTGAAACACCATAACCTAAAAAGAGGAAGGAATATGACTACGATTACCAAATTAGTTTGTTACTTGGATTCTCTACCGCTACACTTAGGAAAAATAGTACAAGCAACCATGGGTTGATTCACTTTGTGGCCTTTTATTAATCAGAGTTTATTTATTTTACTTTTCAAATACTCTATGAGTTTATTAATTGAAACAAGGTCATGTCTAATGGTATAGGGTGGTCACATCTACATAGGCACTAGTGGTGTTACTTGCATGGCACTGACACTGACAATTGTCAACTTGTTTTGGGTCTAGGGACTTCTATGTGGCAATATTTTGTTTTTATTGTGGTTTGTGGCTAAGATGGTGAGCCTCAAGTGATATGTACCTAATTGGACTTGCTTTTAGTTTGAGTGGATGCTTGTACAATTTTTCAAGTGTAGTTGAGAAGATCCCAAGTTCACAAACAAATTTGCTAAGAGTAGGATTGAAAATACCATAACTTAAAAAGAAGAAGAAATATGACTACTATTACCAAACCGGTTTGTGACATTGGATTATTTTCTTCTGCACTTAGGCAAAATGGTACAAGCATACATGTGGTGATCCATTTTACAGCCTTTGATAAATAGAAATAAATTCTAAAATCCTTAACGGGAGCAGTGACATTGAAATTCCATAAACCCTAAAATTGGAATTCGTGTACCCTAACATTCGAAATGAAAGTGGGAACCCTTAACATTAAATTAAAACCTATAACAGATAAATTGAAATGAAAGTGGAAACCATTGATATTAAAATTGAAACCCTATAATAGATAAATTGAAAAAAATGGAAAATATTGACAATCGTACTAAAATCAGAAAATAGATAACTTATTAAAGCTTTAATCCCAAACCCTTAACAATCAAATTAAAACCTATAAAGATAAATTGAAAAGAAAGTGGAAAACATTAACAATCATATTGAAACCATAAAACATATTAATTATTAAACCCTTAGTCCATAAAAGTGAAAATGAAATTGAAAACCTTTAACACTAAAATTGAAACCCTAAAATTGATAAATTGAAATGAATTTAGAATCCCTTAGCAACTATATTGAAATTGTAAAACATATAACTTATTAAACCCTTAATCCCTAACATTGGAAATGAAATTGAAAACCCTTAACACAAAAATTGATAAATTGAAATGAATCTGGAATCCCTTAACAATCGTATTGAAACTTTAAATAAATAACTTATTAAACCCTTAATCCCTAACATTGGAAATGAAATTGAAAATCCTTAACACTAAAATTTAAACCTTAAAATTGATAAATTGAAATGAATTCAGAATCCCTTAGTAGTTGTATTGAAAACATAAAACAAATAACTTATTAAACCCTCAATCCCTAACATTGGAAATAAAATTGAAAACCCTTAACACTAAAATTGAAACCTTAAAATTGATTAATTAAAAGGAATTCATAATTTCTTAACGATCATATTGAAACCTTAAAACAAATAACTTATTAAACCCTTAATCCCTAACCTTGAAAATGAAATTGAAACCCTAAAATTGATAAATTTAAATGAATTCAGAATCTCTTAGCAGTCATATTGAAACCTTAAAATAGATGAATTATTAAACTCTTAACCTATAACATTGGAAATGAAATCGAAAACCATTAACACTAAAATTGAAACCCTAAAACTAATAAATTGAAATGAATTCAGAATTTTTTAATAGTCATATTAAAACCATAAAACAGATAACTTATCAAACCCTTAATCCCTAACATTAGAAATGAAATAAAAACCCTTAACACTAAAATTCAAATCCTATAACTGATAAATTGAAATGAATTCATAATACCTTAACAATCATTTTTAAATCTTAAAACAAATAACTTAATAAAAAGTTAATCCCTAACATTAGAAATAAAATTGAAAAACCTTAACGCTAAAATTAAAACCGTAAAACTGATAAATTGAAATGAATTCAGAATCCCTTAACAATCATATTGAAACCTTAAAACAGATAACATATTAAACCCTTAATCCCTAACATTAGAAATGAAATTTCAAAAACCCTTAACACTAAAATTGATAAATTGAAATGAATTTGAAATCTCTTAATAGTCATATTGAAACCATAAAACAAATAAATTATTAAACCTTTAATCCCTAGCATTGGAAATGAAATTGACAACCCTTATCACTAAAATTGAAACCCTAAAACTGATAAATTGAAATGAATTTAGAATCCCTTAACAGTCATATTGAAACATTAAATCAGATAACTTATTAAACCCTTAATTCCTAGCATTAGAAATGAAATTGAAAACTTGTAACACTAAAATTGAAACCCTAAAATTACTAAATTGAAATAAAATTGGAATTCCTTAACAAGCATATTGATACCATAAAACATATAACTTATTAAACCCTTAATCCCTAATATTGGAAATTAAATTGAAAACCATTACCACTAAAATTGAAACCCTAAAACTAATAAATTGAAATGAATTCAGAATCCTTTAGTAGTCATATTGGAACCTTAAAACAAATGACTTATTAAACCCTTAATCCCTAACATTGGAAATAAAATTGAAAACCCTTGACATTGAAATTGAAACCCTAAAATTGATAAATTGAAATAAATTTGAAATCTCTTAACAGTCATATTGAAAGATTTAAACACATAACTTATTAAATCCTTAATCCCTAACATTGGAAATGAAATTGAAAACTCTTAACACAAAAATTGAAAACCTATAATAGAAATTGAAAAGGAAGTGGAAACTATTACCAATCATATTGAAACCATAAAATAGATAACTTATTAAACCCTTAACCTCTAAGATTGGAAATGAAATTGAAAACCTTAACACTAAAATTTAATTGAAACCCTATAATAGACAAATTGAAAAGAAAGTAGAAACCGTTAACAGTCATATTTTTTTTTTGGTAAAAATGTATACTCATTTTATTAAATTGGTTAAAGGAGTATACATTAAAGCTTGGTTCAAGGGAGCATACCATCAGGAAAGAATCGGGCATGAAGAATACCTGAGGTCATAGCTCTAGATGCAATCCTAATATCTACTCAGTACAACAGTATGGCAATCAACCCTATCCAAAAATAAAATCAAGACCCAAATGAACATCCCACAAAAACCTCATAGTGCACAATACAACCCAAGAATACATTCCAGTACAATGTATTCAAATCCATAATAAGAACATGATGGAGGAGATATATCTGAAGAAGCCAAGATTAAATCCAAAGTAGATTCAGAAGTATGAGGTTCCATGTGAAGAAATATCTGCCCATATACGTGTGCAATGAAAAATTGGCATCCAGAAACATCTTTTACCATAGTGTGGCAGCGCATTACACATCATAACAATGTAGTGCATGAGATAAATCCCACAACTTAATAATTACAGATACAAATTATAAGGCTGAAGCTAAGTTCTCATCATCCAATTCCAAAAATGATAATCAGGTAATCCTGGAAGATAAAATGGACCCCTAATGGTGAAGGAGAAGACCACACAACTATCAAGTATCCCCATCATTATAATCACAACAATTAGACAGATCATCCAAACCTATATCCAATTTGTGAACACAATGTGCCATGCCCACCACAAGAAAATTTGTTGATAAAATTAAATCACCAGTAGTGAGGGCAAGGAGAGCTGACTCCAACCACCCCCACATTGCAAATCCTAAACAGAGAAAAAAAAAATCTATACCCCAGTGGCATGGATTCTAAATAAAAATATTTTAGTTGCAAAATACATAGTTAATCACATGTCCATAAAGCCAACAATGAGTAGAAAGGAGTATGGCATCAAGATGTAGTATGCTAATCCCAAAGAAACACCCAATACATCCAATTAGCCATAGGATGAGTGCTACATCAAAGGAATGAAGAAAAAACATGGTGATGATCAACAACTTTTGAATCAACACGACAATATTAGCTTAATCCATGATTTCCAAGTGTAAATTGTGATTGCATAAGGTATTCTCTTAGTCCAACCCCATCAATGAAATTCAGATAATGCTGGGAAAACCAAAGAAGCAATTTACAATCCCAATAAAAAAAAACCAATTTTGAAATAAATCATCTAACCTCATAAAGAAATAACAAATGATAAGAGGAGTAATGATAAACCCCCAATGGTGATGGTGGAGGGAGAGGCTAGCAATTACCTGCATCATTAGGAATTCATAAATAAAAACATGTATCCAACCCGCGGTGGTAAATATGAATGAGAAAGATCCCCTACCACGTCCACCCCCATCATCAAGAATTAGATATTAACAATGAAAACCTCAATGTTGCTCGGGTGAGATAAAACTAAGCAGGACCTCAATCACCCCCATCATTGAGAGTTTGATCCACGATAACAAAGCATCCATACTCCAATGGTGAGAGAGGAGTGGAGATAAGTACAATGGGAGCCCATTTACTACCGTTGATATGATATTGTGTGAGTTAGAGGAGGGATAGGAAGGTTACCTAATCTACCATTTGTAATGGAACGTCATCATTTATAGCTTTATTCGCGAGAAAATCTGAAATTTGGTTTACTTCCCTATAGCAATGTCTGATCTCATATTCCATTAATGTTTGAAGTTGTAGGATAAATTTGTCCACTAGATATTTGAGGTTCCACAATGAGGTTTTTTTACTAGTAACAACATGAAAGATGACCATTGAGTCACCTTCAATCACAACATTTATAATGTTCAGGTCTAGAGCTGTGGTAATGCCTAAACTTAGAGCTTCCAATTCATCCATATTATTGATGCCATGTGGAATATTCTTTACCACTAGTTTATGATATAACCTGCATTATCTCTTATAACAAAACCATCCCCAGATAGCCCAGGGTTCCCCCTAGAAGCCCCATCAAAGTTAAGTTTAAAGGAATCCATAGGGGGGGACAATACTACATTTTATCGTGCATTGGGTTTGGTATTGTTTGATAAACTGCCCTGCAATAGAAGTTTATTTAGTAATGGACAGTTTTTTTGAATATTGATATCCCTAAAAGTAAAATTCTTGAGATGTTGGTTGTTCCGATGAATATATGACAGAGTCACTTCTGAGATTGACTGCTCAATCTTATATAAAACATCCATGAGAGTAGAAGATTTATTTTTAAATATCTTGGTGTTCCTTTCCAACTAAATATTCCATATGATGTTGGAAGGACTAATCTCCCATAGTGTAGGAAAAATTAAAGATATGTGAAGGAATGACCAACTAAGTAGGAAGGATAAAAAAATTGGGTCCAACAACAGAATACCAACCCAATTTGGAGAAAATTGAGTACCAATAGTCCCCCACTAAATCTTGAGTATGTTATCCAATGGTGACCAGTCCCGAGATTGCCAAAGTGGAAGATAGATGTTCCAAGAGTCTTCCCAAAAGAAATATTTGGACCCATCATGAATCATCCATGACATGGATGGGAGTATAAGCTTTCTACGAAAGGAAATGGAATCCCAAATTTTAGAGCCTAGGAAGTACTAATGTAGTAAAAATTTTATCCCTGGACAGGGAGTCAAGATATTTCACAAACATGACCCATGCCCACTTGGTATTTGGATGACAATAAAATTTACAGAAAATATTTGCACCAAGAGCTTTATTTTGTAAAGTTAAATCCCTAATTCTAACCCCCCTGTGGCTCTTGGGCTGGAAGACATTATTCCAGGCAAGGAGTGTCATTTTTTTTTTGGCTGACATTATCAACCCAAAGGAAGTCCTTCAAAACTGCTTGTAGTTATTAGACTGACTTTTTGGGCATATTGAGTACTGGCATGAGGTATATAGGGATAACATTAAGAACTAACTTTATCATCATATTCTTTCTTGGAAGGGTAGGCCATTTATGCTTCCAAGACAATATTATGTTGGAGATGGTTGATATGATTTTGCCTCCAAAGTTGTGCTTTTCAGATCTTGTATAAAATGGGATGCCCAAATATTTACAAGGAAAGGGCCCCAACAAGAATCCCCAAAACTGGGACAAACATTGTTGGACTGCAAGGGATACATTGAGAAATAAGATCTTTGATTTTTGTGAATTGACCAATTGTTCTAAGGATGTTGAATAATCATCTATATTGTCTTAATGGTTTTGGATTCGGTAAGAGATGCTTCCCCAAATAAAAATGTATCATCTGCAAAGAAATTATGGGTGTAAGATTTATTCATATTACTCACTGTTACCCCTTTCCAAGAAGATAACATATTAGCTTGTTGTATAGCCCTGCAGAGACCCTCCGCCATGATTATGAAGAGGAAAGGAGATAGTGGGTCCCCTTTTCTTATTCCCTGTGAGAAAGAGAAGAAGCCCCAATGCGTGCTATTAACAATAACTGAATATCTAGGAGTGTAAATACACGCTATGACCCATTTGATCCATCCATGACAAGAATAATAAAATTCTAATTGATCCTATCGTAGGCTTTCATCATATCCAATTTTAGTATCATTGCATATTTCTTTTCCATTGATAGAGAGTGTAGTATTTCATGTGCCAATATAGCTCCCGGGTGTTTCTCGACCCGGTAGAAACCCCCCTTGCTCTTCTAAAATAATGTGTGGAAGGATCTTAGCAAGTCTTAATGAGATAACTTTTGTAAATATTTTATATAAGGAATTACATAATGATATGGGTCTGAAATCCACAAATGTCTTAGGAGTTTCTATCTTTTGAATTAAAGCAGTCCATGTGTTATTTAACTCTTTCAGCATAGTTCTATTCCTTCTTGCTTCCTCTAAGGCCAATAGTATATCATACCTTATGAAATCCCAAGTTTTCTGAAAAAAGAGCATGGTCAATCCATCAGGCTTTGGAGCCTTATCTAGAGCCATAGAAAATATAACTATTTTCAACTCCTACAAAGTAAAGGGAGACATCAACATCTTATTGTCAGAATTCAAGACAAAAAGTGGGATGGAATTCAAGATATAGTCTCTTGGCTCTATAATTTGTTCAGATAGGAGATTACGGAAGAAGGAGATAACTCCTTCAACAATCTCCTTTTCATTGTGAAGGACCCCAGAAGGATCCTCCATACTGACAATTCTATTTTAAAGCCTTCTAAATTTTGCGGATTCATGAAAAAATTTAGTGTTTCTTTCCCCTTCACCAACCTCATTTCTTGAGACTTTTGTTTCCAATAAGTTTCTTCCTGTATGAGAACCTCTTCAAGAGAAAATTTCAAAGATTTTTCTTCAAGAAAAGATTGCTAGAATAACTGAGAGGGGGGTGAATTAGTGGCCTCAAGAATTAATCTAATAAATCAACCCAAAACTTTATACCACAAATATAAACCTCTAGTTATCTTCATTCCTACAAGATGTATACCTTTAAATAATCTTATCAAATAACTACTACTCGGAGTATACTGTTTATCTTTTTTCTTAAGCTTTACTGAATAACAGTCTAGTCTTTATCAAAATACAATAAATAACTTAGTGTTTACCAATCAATCATGTTTTAGTAATTTATAAAGAAAAATATTAAAGCAATGAACCAAATACACATTTGACACATGGATTTTTAACGTGGAAACCCTGTTAGGGGAAAAACCACTTGGGACCAGTAACCCAAAATTTTCACTCTTCTAAAGTGAGCTCGGTGAAGAGCCAACCCTATTAAAGGTTACAAACACACTGTTAAGTGTGACCTTATTAGAGGATTTAAAACTAACAGATTGTCACTCGATATCTGGCATTCACTATGCTATCTTCATGAGAAACCTTTTGATACTCCTTGGGATGTACCTCAATATATAAAGGATGGTTAAATCCTACTCTGTTAAGAGATTTTCTAAATCAATGGTTAAACTGAAATATTATATGATATGTTCATAAATACAACTTTAATCTTACAGATGTTCAGATCTATTGTAAGCTCATAATACCTTTCTGATCAATGTTTCTCTTCTATTCCTTTGCTCCACTTCTTTCAGCTCGGTGAATGTTGTTGCTTCTTTGTTGCTCGATGTCTGCAGAAATATTTAGCTCTATTCTTTAACTTGTTTGATCAGATCTATATGAAGACTTCTATATTCACAAGAATTCTCTTTAGCATTCTTTTTTTTATAATTAATTATCTTGTCTCTTTTATAGATATAATTTCACTATTTCTAATTCCTTGTCGTTCTTGTTCTTGATGTGATCCACAAATCTCTAGCTTATCTTTAGCTTTTAACTGGTCGATGAAAAAAAACTAATCAATCAATTAACTCTATATTTATCTCCTGCCAGCTAAGTCTTTTATTGTTTCTAAACTTCAGTTCTGATCGGTGTTTAACTCCTTGTTTTCTCGGTCTTGACTTTAGTTGTCCTCGGGCATCTTTGTCCATCAGGGTTGTTTTCCGTCAGGAAACACTGTGACTTTCAGTTCTACTCGAGTATCACTTTGGTTTTTCTTGGTAATGCTTGCTTGGGTATGTTTTTTGGGTATCACTGTGACTCTTCTCGGGGTACTTCTCTATCCGTCGGTGTACACAGTCCGTCGGTGTTTATTGTCACTTGGTGTATACTGAAATTTATGCATTACTGATAACATAACCTTTATCTCTTTGGTTCTTTGAAGTCTTTGAAAATATGTATATGACCAATTAGAGTATATTAAGTTGACATCAATGAAAATACAATACATTAACTGATTTAATGTCTTTCATTAACTTTCTATAGCTCGGTGATCATCAACTTAACATCTTCAAACACTCAATCGGTTATAGTTCACCAATCTCTCCCTTTGGCATTGATGGCAACATACTACATACTACTAATATAATATGAAATATATCAGTTGTAGTTCATCAATCTCTACCAAACTTATATTTCTATAACTAATAGAAATGGATGACTCTTGGTACGCTCTTCTAGCTTAGATTTGATTCTTGCAGAGTACTTTCTTCATTTTTCATTCCCTTCACTGGATGGATGTAGCAACTTCTGATTTTGTCTCTCCCTTTTTTGAAGAATCTCTTCTCCCATTTCTAGATAGATATGCAGTGTTGAATTTTCTAATTCTCTCCCTTAGATGGATGTTTCTTTGAATCTTTTTCTAATGTTCCTCCCTTTGATTGTTCCTCTCCTTGATGGCTAATTCTATTCATATCTCTTTTTCCTTTGACAGTAATATATTTCTCTCTATAGTCATTAAGTACATCTTTCCCTTTGAATACTTCGGATATATATTTTATATGGATATAGTCTCTCCCTTAAGTCATCTCTTCCTTTGACAGCAATGCCAAACTAAATCTCTTTCCCTTTTTTTTAATATATTCCTTGAATTTCCTTTCCATCATCAATTTATCTCTATTGTTCGGTGCATATATGTACCTTGTTGTGTACTAATATATCTTTGTAGTTTCCATCTCTTTGCTTACATCAACATGAATGATCTTCTGATTATGTGTAGGTTGATGTAGTCTCCTAGTCAGCTTAGTGACCAATAGACAAGGGTCGGACCCTTAGTCTCTTTCTTAGGTACTAAAATGTTTCTTTAGGCAATGACTTTGTGAATATGTTTACTAATTGTTCCTTGGATTGAACATATTCTAGTATCACCTCTTTCTCTTCCACTTTTCCTCTTAAGTAATGATACTTGATAGCAATATGCTTTGTCTTAGCATGCATGATAGGGTTCTTTGAAATGTTTATTGCACTAGTATTATCACAATAGATAATCACTGGTTCAACAATTTTCATATTCATACCTTCCAATAATTTTTTGATCCATGCAATGTGAGAGCAATTTGCAGAAGCAACAACATATTCTTCTTCTACAATGGATTGTGAGATGCATCCTTGCTTCTTACTTATCTATGTGATAAGTTTGTCACCCATAAAGAATGCTCCTCCTATTGTGCTCTTTCTATCATCTAAGTTTCTAGCCCAATCAACATCTGTATAGACTTGAACCTCAAATTTTCCTTCTCTTTTATACCATAAGCCATAGTCTTTGGTATTCTTTAGATATCTTAGAGTTCTTTTGACAGCAGTCATGTGTGATTCCTTGGGATTAGCAGAGAATCTTTCAACTATTCCAACTTCATGTGCTATATATGGTCTAGTATGTACAACATATATGAGTTTTCCAATCATTGATCTATATAGGGTCTGATTTACCTCAGTTGACTTGTCTTCCTTTTCTAGCTTGCATTTGGTTTCCATAGGTGTTCCAACTAGCTTGGAATCTTCCATCTTGAATATCTTCAACACTTCCTTAATGTATTTGGATTGTGTGATGTAGATGCCTGCATCCTGTTGAAGAATTTGTAAACCAAGAAAGAATTTGATCTCCCCAAACATTGACATCTCAAACTCTTTGCTCATTTCAATACAAAATTATTTGCATAACATATCATTACCTCCAAATATGATATCATCAACAAATATTTCAGCAATCAGAATGTTATCATCAGTATCTTCTTTTAAATACAGATTACTGTTTTCACTTATTCATACAAATCCAATACTTATGATATATTAGTGAAGTCTTTCATACCATTTTCTCGATGCTTGTTTCAATTCATACAAGGCTTTGTGTAATCTACAAACCATGTTCCTTTTGTTAGGCTCAACAAACCCTTCTGCTTGTTCAATGTATACCTCTTCTTCTAGTATTATATTTAGGAATACAGACTTGACATCCATTTGGTATACCTTGAATCCTTTGTAGGAAACATAAGCAAGTAAAATTTTGACTCCATCTAGTCTAGAAATGGATGCAAAGGTTTCTCCATAGTCAATTCCTTCTTCTTGTGCATACCCCTTGCATACTAATCTTGCTTTATTTCTTGTGACTTCTCCATTCTCATTCAGCTTGTTTATGAATATCCGTTTGGTACCAATGACATCCTTGTCATCTAGTCTAGGTACTAATGTCCATATTTTATTCTTCTCAACCTGTTCTATCTCTTCATTCATATCACTGACCCATTCTTCAATTGCAAGTGCAGTATTAACAGATTTAAGCTCAAAATCACAAATTAAACATCTAGTGTTTAGTGACTTACTTCTTGTTCTCATTCCATCCTTTTTGTCTCCTATGATATGGTTTTGTGGATGATGTCTTCTGACATACTTGGTAAGTACCGATTCAACTCTTTGTTCATCATTCTGATCATCATCTTGACGTTCATTTTGATCTTCATCACTTGGTGCATCATTTTGAGCAATTTCCTAATTTTTTGGTGTTTGCAGCTTGATGCTCGAGTGCATTGTTATGTCACTTGGGAGCGATACACTGTTGCTCAGGGAGAGTGTTAGGTTCTTCACTATAGACAAACTTGTTGTAGTCTCGGTTGTCTCTTTTGTCAGATTGTCAGTTGCTTAGGTAATCTCGGTCATCACCTCTGTTAAACTTATTTTCATAAGTTTTGTCATTACTTCTGTCATCTTTTCTTTTGTTAGGACATCTAGCAGCAAAGTGTCCAATCTCTTTACAATTAAAACATACCAATGGTAATTTACCTTTGTATCTACCTTTTCCTCTCTGCAATCTTTTATCCATTAGTGCTTCAATCTCATCAATACTTGGTCATCACTATCACTTTCACTATCATTTCTCATAGTGTGTTTATGACTTGATTTACTTATTTTCAAAGAAGATTTAAATGTAGACTCAATATTTGGTAAGACACTATTGTCAAATTTATTCATCTCAAATGAAATAAGTCTACCAATCAAACTATCTAGAGTAACATTGTTATTTGCTACTGTTCTCATCTCTTGTATAGCAGATACTCTAATAGCATAAACAAGCAGTAAGATTCTTAGGATTTTACTTACCACTGTTTCTTCTTCAAGTACACTTCCTACTCCTCGGATAGCATTTACAACCTCTTTGATTTTGCAGTTGTACTGAGTGATGTTTTCTCCTTCTTTCATTCTTAGGTCATCAAACCTTCCTCTTAGGCTTTCTGCCTTAGTTCTTAACACATTATTATCTCCTCCATGTACTAGCTTCAATTTGTCCCACATTTGCTTTGCAGTGGTGCATGATTTGACATCTTCAAATTCAGCATCGGAGAGTGAGGAAGCAAGTTCTATCATCATAGAATTGTGTTCGTGATTTTCTCTCAATGGATCAACAATTGGAGGTCCAGTAGGTAAAAAAAATTCAGTATCTAAGTATTGAGTGAAATCATTTCCAATACATGATAGGTGGAGTCTTATCCTACTTTTCCATTATGCAAATTTTTCCTTGTTCAACTTAGGCACATCCCTTTTTCTCATCTTGTGATCTTTTTCTTGGGTCTTTAAACTCCCTTTCTAAGCACACAAGCTTTGATACTAATTGTTAGAATAACTAAGATGGGGGGGGGGGTGAATCAGTGGCCTCAAGAATTAATCCAATAAATCAACCCAAAAATCTATACCACAAATATAAACCTCTAATTATCTTCAGTCCTAAAAGATGTATGCCTTTAAATAATCTTATCAAATAACTACTGCTTGGAGTTGTAACACCCCAAAATTGGCATCTTGCAACCCTAACCAATTTTGTTGCATTTGTCATTCTTCTGAATAATCAAAGTCCTATTGTACTAGTCAATTCTAAGTTTTGACTTACTCTACTCGACCTAAGTGTCAAATGCAGAAAATCCTAAATCTGCATTGATCATAACATTATATTTAATTCCTAAAACATCAATTAGCTAAATAAACCCTATGATTGAATTAATTTAATTATAAAATCCTAGCGCTTTAATTAAATTAAATTCACCCCTTTTAGCAAAAACACATAAAAAGGAATTAAATAATATTTAATTATTAAATAAATATCCTCATTTCAAAAAATGTATTTTATTATTTAAATAATTGAGAAGATACATTTATGAGGTCATATTCTATTTATTTAATTAAATATTCTCTCAAAAATCTTCTCTCCTATTCAGAAATGGAAACTTTGAATTAACTTTACTTTAAAGAGAAAGAGAATAGTTAAAATAAAAAAGAAAACAGTTAAAAACAAAGAGAAAATAGTTCATTGTTTTCTTTTAAAGAAAGCTTGCTAATTTGAACTGGCTTTTCTATCTGTTTTATTTCAAAAAGGAAACTTTCTATTTTGATCAGGCTCTCAATCTATAAAAGAGCTCCCATTTCTCATTCAAACCCCCTAAAAAATATGCATTGTTAGAAGAAAGAATTGTTGTTGCATTCTAGACTTCATCATCTCATTTCAATTAAGCTTATTTGCAATTGAATAGCTTCATTTTTTTAGATTAATCTCACATTTTTTTAGATTAATCTCATATTTTTTATCATGTCTTAGTTTAATTTCATTTAGATTAATCTTGCATTGCATTCATGGAGAAAAATCCTTCGTTCTTGGAATGGTCTAGGTTGTGAGACTATCGTTCTTAGAGCCATTAAAAACCCCATCTAGATAGAAGGCAACAGGTCGAATCATACAGGCATGCAAGATGAATAAATCATATTCACTTCTATATGTGGATGATGAACAAGGACTATGTTGAAGTGTATGGTTGAATAACAAGGCCACATTTAACATATACATTTATGGCACCCACCATGGGGCAGAACATCTATTTCTATCATCACATTTGAATTAGTTTTGAAAATCTTGGGATCATGTTTGTACTCTGATTTTGTAGGTAAAACAACGCATTTCATCTATGTTTTAACATGGAGCAAGTTTGAAAATTCCTTCTATCTTCTGTCTATTATTCTCTCACTGCCTTTTAAGCTCTCCTTTTGAGTCAAATCTGACTGCACCATTGTGACTGGAACATCGTTTTGGTTGAAAATGACTATAAACTCGCCCATATCCGATGAAATTCACATCTGTGGCAAATTGTTTTTCCCAAGTAGTGCATACGACCCTTTTGCATGGATATTGTTGCGGATTTCTAATCATCTCTACATGCAGCCCGAGGCAGATTTTTTGAAAAAAATCTGAAAAAAAAAAATTATATTTTTTTCACTGTGTTAAATTTGACGACTGTCAAACCATCATTCTGCATGACCCTCTATGACAGCCATGAAACTGTCAAATTTAAACTCATAGGTTGATGACATCAACAGGGTTTAAAAATCTTTAGGCTTCACCATTGAGCTTTTTGAATTTGCAGTCTAACTTTAAACGATCATATCTTGCTCATTTTAAGTCCAAATTGAGTGAATTTTTTTATTATTTTGGGTAGAATTGTCTAAAGATTTCTAGGTTGTTCTTATTTTCTAGATTTTAGTCACAGATTTATCATAAATTTTAGGTTTTCATCATTGTACTTGTCTAATCCTCTATTTTGCAGCTTCCAAAGCCTCGTATGGGCTCATATGGTAACATTTTTGAGTGAAATTTTTTTGAAAGTGCGTGATTTTTTATCTACTTTATGAATATGCAATCAGATTTATGATTTTCTATTTTTTTAGTGCTGACAATTTTTGGGCTTTGTTATTCTCTGACTTATCTTGTTGATTACAGCCTAATAGTGGTTTGCCAGACATTTGAAAAGAAGACTAAAAACACAGACTACTAACGAATTGTCTTGCAGATTGCCTTGATCGATAGCATGCTAAACATTGTGCTTGCATTTTGTTTTGTTTTATTAAAATAGGAACCCACATGCAAGACTTCTAAAATGAACTTCTATTTGGTATTTTTAGGAATGACAATGATGTCAGGAAACTATGCTCTCGCCCTTTTGGGATGATCAAAAATCCAAAAAAATTATTGTCATTTGCTGATGTGTTTGAAGTGTCTTTTAGATTGTAATCCTAAGAATTATATGAACATATCCTCTCCCCTTGCCTTCGTGGATCTTGGGTGTAAGAGAAAATCATATAATTCTTTTAGCGTGGCTACCTCCTGAGTGCTTTAATAGAACCAGTGAGAGTGGATTGCCCAACTAGTAACAGGCTAAAGCCAAGCCCTTCCAAACTGGTATATAAAAAATGCCATTATGATTAGTCTCACAATGGACAGGTGTGAATTCGTTGTGGCAACTAAAATATCCTCTAGTACCCTAGTGGTGCATAAAATTCCCTACATTGTTAAGGTGAAAACCTTGCTTTGAAAGGATTGCGAGAGCACCCTTTATTGGGAAAATGACTTGATCACAACCACCTGAACGGATGTCCTTACTACAAACTTTTGTTATAGTATCCAAAATCCCTCTATCTGTTGGCGCGGAAGGTTGGAGACCAACTAAGATGTCCCACACCTTCACGGCTCTTAGTAGACACAATAGTCTTTGGGAAGTAATTCTCTTGGGATTCAAAGCTTGGTGTGCCTGAGAAGTGAGTGCACATGTAAGGAAGAGCCAGTGTCTCCAAGCTTCTAAGTTGTCCTCTATGAGTAGGCATGGCTGAACTTTGATTCAAGTGGGAATTCAACAGATATTGCCCTGGCTTACCTAGGATTGTGGTGTGTCTGTTATTTTTTTTTACAACAAACAATCTCCACCATGTGTTTTACGTGAGTGTTTACTAAAACAAAAACAACAATCAATCAATCAAACGATCTAGAAAACTATAAACTTTGGATATTTGTCTATCTTGTCTTGTCTGAAACTCTGCCAAAACTTTGTCGAAACTCTGTCAAATTTGTTTCAAAAACTTGTCGAAACTTGGTCTTTCATTGGTCTATCCTACTACATTTAGTATATTCTAAAATTTGCACTGTCATAACGCTTCTGCTAGTTCACATGCAATTGCAATCTGTTGTTAATCTAACCTATCTCTATCTTGAAATTTGATGTTGTTACACTTGTCCAATTGACCGAGTCCTTTGTTCAATCTTATCATCTTTGTCTGCTATGTCCTTGTTCTGAGTTGTGCGAGCAAGTTCGTTAACATTGACTCAAGATCAGAGTCTTTTGATATCTCCTTCTCAGTTGGACGTTTATCTCTTGGTCTCTTTGGTCTTGGACTTGGATAACACTTTAGGCATCATCACAGTGTTGGTCAAGCGAATCAACTTATTTATGCCTATGCAAAATAGAAGTCATTTTAAGGAACTCTAGAAATTTATCACCTTGCTATCCAATTCTATATTCTGTTGTGAAGGTTCTGTCTGAATCTTCACAAATCCATGCTTTCATCAACATCATCACTAGTCTGTCTTTGACTGCAATCTATTGACAGTCTGACTCATTTCTATTTTGAAATCTGACTTTGTTATACTAGTCCAAGTGACTTGTTATCTTATCATCTTTGTCTGCACTATCCTTATCCTAAGTTGTGAAAGCAGGTTCGTCAACCTTGACTCAAGATCAGAGTCATTGCTATCTCTGTCTCAGTTGGACATTATCTCCTTTGTCATTTGGTCTTAGACTTAATCAACAATTTAGATATCACTTCAGCACCTATCAGTCAAATCAACTGATTTATTGTACCTCCTCTTTAATCTTCTTAGCAAGCACATCAAGACAATCTTACAATGTCTAAAAACAAAGAAGAGATTCTTAGGGTAGCTTTATTAAAACAACTTCAAACTTTGGAATTTGAACTTCAGGAGTTGAACAAGAAGAAAAAGGATACTTCATCCGATGAATCCTCATTAAGATCAACCTGTCCTTTGTTATTTGATCATGATCTCACATCTCCAGACTTCCTTCCAGCATGGATAAATCTTGGTATGACAATCTCATCTTTGATCAAGAATAGTTTTATGACAATCCCATCTTTGATCAAGAACAGTTTTATGACAACCCCATCTTTGATCAAGAATAGATTTATGATCATCCTATCTTTGATCAAGAGAATGTAGAGGAAACTATGATAGAATCAGATGAAAGTCTCTTATATCCATAAAAGAAGGCTATTGAAAGTTAAGAAGTGTATAATTATCCTTTAGAGAGAATCTTTACTCCTTTGGGACAATCTTATACATCATCATTGGAAGTACTTCTTGAGCATAATCTTATCACATTGCCTCAAGCCGCATCATGTGGATTCAGATTTTTGAGTCCCTATTATGCATAATCAACATAACAAGCATAAAACTTCATATTGCATGGAGTTGAAACATAAAATCCAAGATCTCATAGATGATGGCATAATCGAAGTGGAAAATCCTAATGAATCATCTAGTGAAGATACTTATCTCAATCTTGATCAATATCAGGAATCCATGTCTAGCAATGGTTCACATATCTCATCTACTTCTTCCACTATTCCTCCATCTCCTAAAGCTTCCCCATCTCTATCAAGAACTGAGCCTAATGACAACTATGTTTACTCTCAAGGACTACCTCTAAAAGACATCCAAGCTAATCAGCATACAGATGCAAGCCTTTCTTAGGCTCTAAAGATCATAGACCCCAAGCTTCCATGTGCTTCAACGCTTATCATACCTACTCAAAATGATACTCCATTAGCCTTTCAAGAATCCCTCATGCATATAAAAACTCCCACCTTGTCCATAGAAGTGGCTCCATGTCAAGAGGGAAATCCAATGTGCGAAGAAATAAATATCAGCAATGATCAAGATCAAGACACCATACATCCTTATCTAATGGTTGACCAAATTCATACATCTCAAGAGTCTCGTGATGATTTTATCATCCCCTTCCATTTCTTCCCAGAAGAAACTCTTACATATCCTATATCTTATCCATCTCCCAAGCAAGATCAAGATATCCTTTCCACCATCTCTAAGGAACCTATTAAAAATCAAGAGAAAAGTATCCTTTGTACACCATCTCATGATCCTTGTCAAGATTAGAGCATAAATCCCTTGTAGAAAAATACATCCCATCAAGCTTCAATTGCTCCTATCAAAGCTACTCATGCTCCTGTTGATATAAAGATGAAAATTCTAAAGAGAAGAGCCTTGGTCATGCAGCTCACTCTAAAGATGTTGATATCCCCTCCACACTTTATATCCCTCCATTCAAATGTAATAATCATTCTTCTCCATCTTCCAAATCCATCCTTGGTCCCTACATCCCAAAGCTGAGACCGTCAAGCCTTCCATCTATATTGGGTCCTTATGTCCCTCCATCTACCATGCCTATCAATACTAGCTTGTCATCCACTTACCCTATCTCCCATCAAGATCAACAAAGACATACATCCTTGAATTCTCCCTATCACCCAATCCATATGACCCATTCATACCAACCTCATTCATCCACAATTCCTAAGTCTTTTGGAAGCAATTTATATGTACAATGAAGAAATCAGCAATACAAGAATCCACCTACATATGAAGATCACTATTTCCCATCTAATCGACATGTGACTACAAATACAAAGGAAATATTCAAGAGACCACATAGGTCCACTGAGAAAAGAACCAAATCAAAGAAAATATGGGTTCCTAAATCCATTATAAAATAATTGCGTTCTAAATCATCTGATACAAATGGAAAATCAAAAGCTATGTGGATTCCCAAGTCTCTTCTAAAGGATTTGGATACAAAAAGAAAATCAAAAGTTATGTGGATTCCCAAGTCTCTCTTAAAAGGCTTGAACAAAAAGGAAAAATTAGAATTGGCATCCAAGATTCCAAAGGCTTCCACTCCGTCTCCTTTCAAAAAAATTTCATCTCCTAAACCTATTTTGGGTCCTCATGTCCCAAAATCCATTGTTTTGAATACATCTTCATCTATCTTGGGTCCTCATGCACCAAGATCCATATCAAAACCTAAATCCATTTCACACACTTTTCCTTTATCACTCCACCGTCCTTCAAGATGTGTGTCGATGTTGATCTTGCCTATACAAACTTTTCAATACCCTATCCAATATCCTGTACCTACCTCCTACACATCCATCTCATATTCCTTCTATTCCTCTCATCCAATCCATCACATAAATCTTTGACTACCATCTCCCTTATCCTCCATATCAATCTTCTTTACCATCACCCTATCAGCATCTATGAGCATACTTTCAGCGGCCTTGGCCTATGATAGCATATCTTTCAGAGGAGAACTATCTAAAGAGATAGAAGCTTAAGTTCCTCCACTAAATTAAAAATATTAAAAAAAAAAGAAGTGCCTTGGTGAAAACCTAGTAAACAGGCACCTTGGTAGCAAAAGTAAAGATAAATCAATCTGTCCTATGGTAAAAACCACTTCTTTTGGTGCCTTGGATAAGTACCATGATGAAAACCTGGCAAACATGTGTCATGCGTAATTCCTCCTACTTGCACTCTTCACTTGGGGGCAAGTTCCTTCCATTTCATCTTCTCCCATCATATCTTACATCCAGCTAGCTCGTGAACATCCATGTTCCTTCTGCTGATCTTGACAAGGTTGAGCCTATCCATGAGCATCATGTATCCTGACATTCATGATCCTTTCCATTAGCCTATTTACTTTCTCTCATGCATGCTACCCTATCATGATCTTGCTTATCCCAATCCTATCCTTCCTATCTCTGAGCATTCCTATCATAATCCAAAACATGCACTTATACCTCCATCAACCTTTATCCTGATCATAGCTATATCCTATCCTATGAAATTAACCCCTTGGTCTTGATCAAAATTGAAAAACAAGTTCTTAGAAGTCTCTTGACATATCCACTCTTTTGGACCACATACTTTTCATGACATCAGGTCATTACCCTAAATGCTATACAACATCGCTCCATGAGCCTACATTGCTATATTATTTTTTCCCTAGCTTGGGTAATCTCGAAGAGACTATCCTTGTGGGTCGCATTCACCCTCTTCATCCATCATTGGCTATTCATCTCATACACCATATTTCTAATCCATCTGCAATGTCCTACACCTTGCTAGACATTGGGGCAAACCATTGTGATCTTACTTTAGATCGAGTAACTCTAAAAATCTAAAAATTGCAAAATCTCTAAAAAATCTAAAAATCGTAAAAAGTCCTAAAAAATGATCATCTTGGTGCAAATCTAGCAATAGGAACTTTTGATGCATCCACCAAGAAAAATAAAAAAATAAAAAATCTCTATTGACTATCTTTCAATCAACAGGTATCGGGGCAATCTAACCCTGACTCCTGAAGATTGAGCCTCGTTCTGGGGACAGTCTTTTAAAAGGTGATAAACATTCTGGTATCTAGGCAATCTAACCTAGATTCTTGGGATTCAAAATTCTCTTAGTTACCTTCAAGACACCAACTTACATGGATTGAAATTGGTCATACTCTCAGGACAACCTCCCTTGTCTAGGGGGCACGGTCCTATTACTCTTCGCATAAGTCACCAATGGTTCTCACTGCGTTTGCCTGCTGATGCCTAGCTATTACTACAATATTTCAACTTGAGAATCTTTCTCGCGTCAGTCACCAGTAGTTCTAACTGCATCTTCCTACTATCATAATACTGAGGATATTTCTCGCACATATGTCTATATATCGACGTCAATCCGTTGGAATTGGAGTTGTACTCAATGCTCTATCTATCGATACTCGGTCTTGAAGATTCTTTGCTTTAGTTTGTACATAGCTTTTGGTCACTTTCGTGACACTTTGGTTCCTTTGTGAACCCTACTGACTTGACACTGATTCAGCGTCATACACCTGGGGGCAACCAAATCTATTTTTTCCTCGCAACATATGTCAAGTCAGCCACCGCTACTAGGAGCATGGGTCCCCACATCTGATCGCATCTAGAGTCATTAATCTTGTCACTTCTCAAGGACATCTATCTACTGACACAAACTAGTGTTTCTCAACACCCCAATTAAAATAGTGTTTCTCAACACTATCTTTGGACACATCTATGTTTTTCAACACACATTGGATATCCCAAACATAAACATCTATCGATAACAATCAAACACAATGCACTCACAAGCACAATAGTATTTTTCAACACCCCTATACACATACATATTTAAAAACTTTGAAACTGGCTGAGCTATGACTGAATCTTTCTTTGTATGATGTTTGTTCTCATGGATTTCATTGATATTTTCTTTGTCTACTACTTGTCGGTGTAGCCCTGATGATCTGGCAATGTCAAATAAATAGGGTGTATGTGATAAGAGCTCCCACACTAAGGTGGAAAAGCCTCACATTCATCGATCTTGTTTATTTGTACGCCATGGTGAGGTCGGTACTATCTCCTTGACTGTTATTGCTCTATTTGTTTACGCATGAACACACTCATGGTTATCTTGGCTTTGAATACCTCGATACTGGTGTACTCTTGCAATATCAACTGGAAACAATGTTTAGGTCATCTTGGCTTTTGTGCCCTGGTGCTTACCTTCATTTCCTACATTTTATCTGATGAAAGTCATATTTATATTCTTATGGTCGCAGTGGCACCAGTAAGGATTGTATCAACTCCGATGTTCCAAAAATGCTCAATGATGATAATTATACGATGGGTCTCACAACCATGTCCTAGGTATTGCATCTAGCATAAGATTGCATTTTCATTCTAGACTTGCATTATGGCAGCAATTCGATGCTCACTTCATTGCGTTCTCCTGGATTTGTACATTGAGGGGTTCTTCTTTAGCATCCTGGCTTCATCACGTTGCCCAAGTGTTTGATCCTCGCTCTCACTCTTCAAAAGTGGCTATATCGACAGCTCTGAACCCTTTTTTGGGATCAAAATCAAAATCTGACATTTCTATATAGCTCAAAATCGTGTTTTAAAATTTTTGGGACCGACACGATCAGACGCTTGTGCAGTCAACTTTCTGACATCGCTTTCTTGTCAGAATCATATCTAATCAACATGTTCTCAAATCTTTGTCTCTTTTCATCAAAAGTCAACTCTGGTCAACTTTGGTCAACCCTAGTCAAACTTGGTCAACCAAACCTCGAAATCCCTCAAAATTGATTATGAACCTTCCAGATTCTTCCGTAATCTATTTTAAGCTCTTCTTGATCTCCAATTCAACATCTATCTGTGATTTCTCACTCTTAATCATCACTATGACGTGTCATCTTTCCATTTCACTCCTGAGGGGGCAGGATGATTACATCATTGAATCTATTCCAATCAATCCAATCTGAATTCAAAAGTCCTCATTTCTAGGGGCATCTCATCACTTGGGGCATGTTTAGTTTTTGTACTTCATGGTCAAAACTGGATACTCCACAATCAATAAGGGCATCTATGTTCCTTACATCTTGTCATCCATTAGGTATCGAGGCAATCTAACCCAGATCCCTGAGAATCAAGCTTCATTGTAGAGATGATTCTTAAAATCTCATTATTAGGTATTTGAGCAATCTAACTCAGGTCCCTAAGAATTAAGCTTTGTTCTGGATATGGTTCTCGAAAATCTCATCTATTGGGAATTGGGACAATCTAACCCCGACTCTTGCAAATCAAGCTCCATTCTGGAGATGATTTTGAAACTCTATCTAACCGGTGTCTAGGCAATCTAACCTAGATATTGGGGGAATAATCTTCATTCTAGAGATAGTCCTAAAAATCTCTATTGACTATCTTTTTATGGACATGTATCGGGGCAATCTAACCCTGCCTCCTGAAGGTTGAGCCTCGTTCTGGGGACATTCTTTTGAAAGATATCAATCTATTAGGTATCTGAGAAATATAACTTAGATCCCTAAGGATCAAGCTTCATTTTGGAGATGATTCTCAAAATCTTAATCTATTAGGTATCGGGGCAATCTAACCCGGATCCCTGAGGATCAAGCTTCATTCTAGAGATGACCCTCGAAAACTCTACTCGACCAACATCTTGGCAATCTAACCTAGACTTCAGAGAGCTAAGCTCTGTCCTAGAGATGGCTCCGAAATCTTCATCAATCAATCTTTGCATCATCAATTTTCAAAATCTATTTTTCTGTGCTTCAGGCATCAGACTATTCTTTGAATCAACGCGTTGCTCGAACATCAATTCAAAGAGGGACAAAATGTAACACCCCAAAATTGGCATCTTGCAACCCTAACCAATTTCATTGCATTTGTCATTCTTCTAAATCATCAAAGTCCTATTGTACTAGGAAATTCTGAGTTTTGACTAACTCTACTCGACCTAAGTGTCAAATGCAGAAAATCCTAAATCTGCATTAATCATAACATTATATTTAATTCCTAAAACATCAATTAGCTAAATAAACCCTATGATTAAATTAATTTAATTATAAAGTCCTAGCACTTTAATTAAATTAAATTCACCCCTTTTAGCAAAAACACATGAGGAATTAAATAATATTTAATTATTAAATAAATATCCTCATTTCAAAAATTGAATTTAATTATTTAAATAATTGAGAAAATACATTTATGAGGTCATATTCTATTTATTTAATTAAATATTCTCTCAAAAATCTTCTCTCCTGTTCAAAATGGAAACTTTGAATTAACTGTGCTTTAAAGAGAAAGAGAACAGTTAAAATCAAAAAGAAAATAGTTAAAAACAAAGAGAAAACAGTTCATTGTTTTCTTTTAAAGAAAGCTTGCTAATTTGAACTGGCCTTTCTATCTGTTTTATTTCAAAAAGGGAACTTTCTATTCTGAACAGGCTCTCAATCTATAAAAGAGATCCCATTTCTCATTCAAACCCCCTGAAAAATATGCATTGTTAGAATAAAGAATTGCTGCTTCATTCTAGAATTCATCATCTCATTTCAATTAAGCTCATTTGCAATAGAATAGCTTCATTTTCTTAGGTTAATCTCATATTTCTTATCATGTCTTAGTTTAATTTCATTTAGATTAATCTTGCATCTTTCATGTTCTTAGATTAATCTTGCATTATATTACATTGCATTCATGGAGAAAAATCCTTCATTCTTGGATTGGTCTAGGTTGTGAGACTCTCGTTCTGAGAGCCATTCAAAACCTCATCTGGATAGAAGGCAACAGGTTGAATCATACAGGCATGCAAGATGAATAACTCATATTCACTTCTATATGTGGCTAATGAAAAATGACTATGTTGAAGTGTATGGTTGAATAACAAGGCCACATTTAACATATACAGGAGTATACCATTCATCCTTTTTCTTAAGCTTTACCGAATAGCAGTCGATTCTTTACCAAAATACAGTAAATAACTTAGTGTTTACCGATCAATCCTGTTTTAGTAATGTGTAAAGAAAAAAATTAAAGCAATGAACCAAATACACATTTGACACATGGATTTTTAACATGGAAACCCTATTAGGGGGAAAACCACTTGGGACCGGTAACCCAAAATTTTCACTCTTCTGAAGTGAGCTCGGTGAAGATCCAACCCTGTTAAAGGTTACAAACACACTATTAGGTGCGACCTTGTTAGAGGATTTAAAACTAATAGTTTGTCACTTGATGTCTGGCATTCACTATGTTATCTTCATGAGAAACATTTTTATAAGTTCCTTGGGATGTATCTCAATATATAAAGAATGGCTAAATCCTACTCTGTTAAGAGATTTTCTGAATTAATGGTTAAACTGAAATAGTATATGACCTATTCATAAATACAACTTTAATCTTGCTAATGTTCATATCTATTGTAAGCTCATAATACCTTTCAAATCAATGTTTCTCTTTTGTTCCTTTGCTCCACTTCTTTTTTCTCGGTGAATGTTGTTGCTTCTCTGTTGCTCAGTGTTTACAAAAATCTTTAGCTCTATTCTTCAGCTTGTTTGATCAGATATGTATGAAGACTTCTATCTTCACCAGAATTCTCTTAAGCATTCCTTTTTTTATAATGAATTATCTTGTCTCTTTTATAGACATGATTTCATCATTTCTACGTCCTTGTCTTTCTTATTCTTGACGTGATCCACAAATCTCGCCATTCTTTATTTAAAGCTTGCTTTAGTTTTATTCCGTAGATTTCTTCTTGACAACTGGAATAAAACTAGTTTTAAATCTCTAGCTTATCTTTAGCTTTTAACTGGTCGATGAAAACAAAGTAATCAATCAGTTAACTCTATATTTAGCTCCTACTAGCTAAGTCTTTTTTCATTTCTGAACTTCAGTTCTTATCGGTGTTTAACTCCTTGTTTGCTCAGTCTTGACTTCAGTTGTCCTCGCGCATCTCTGTATGTCCAGGTTCTCTGTCCATCGGGTAACACTGTGACTTTCAGTTTTTCTCGGGTATCACTTTGGTTTTGCTTGATCATGCTTACTTAGGTATGTTTCTCGGGTATCACTATGACTCTTCTCAGGGTTCTCTATCCCACATTAATGTATTATTCGCTAGGATTTTATGAAATTTTCATTGGGCATGGAAAAAATTGTGTTCGCCTTTATATTATTTTCCTAATTTGGAAAAAAAATCGCCATCATCAACAAAAAATTTCCCCTAAATTAATGTATGATTCACTAGGATTTTACACTTTTTCCTAATAGTGGGTTTCTTAAAGTTATCCCTGGTCGGTGTGCACTGTCCATTGGTGTTTGTTGTCACTTGGTGTATACTGAATGTTTATGCATTACTAATAACATAACCTTTATCTCTTTGGTTCTCTGAAGTCTTTGACAATATGTATATGACCAATCAGAGTATATCAAGTTTACATCAATGACAATACAATACATTAACTGATTTAATGTCTTGCATTAACTTTATGCAGCTCGGTGGTCATCAAATTAACATCTTCAAACATTCAATCAGTTATAGTTCATCAAATATTTCCAAGTCATGCCATTCTGTATTAGACATTGATTCAATGAAGCTAATTAAACCTCAATACAGGCTTTCTCTTGAAAGATATTTTTAAAATAATATACATTTCATTCCTTGATTTTGGCCTTCATATAATTGAGTTTCTTAGAAATTTGATATAGTCTAGAGCCTTACAAAAAATGATAGCTTGACCACCACATTTATAGCATGGGAAGGAAAGATGTATCTATAAACCACATGGGTTCAAATTTGAATGAACCTGTTTTGCGTGTCCACTCCTCAAAGATCTCAAGTAGGATCAGAAAATGATTAGATCTCGAGTAAGGAGGGATTGAGGAATAAAAATCATTACTGGTATTTAACCATTGATAAACCATGAGAAAATAATCAAGCCTCTTTTCTATTTAGCAAAAATCAGACCTCTTATTGGTCCATGTGAATCTGCCTTGTTTAGGGGAGACATCCATAAGATTATTATTAACAATGAAATGATTGAAATCACCCATTACTTTCTTGGAGGGAATAATTACTCCAATTTGTTCATCATCATTGAGGAAAACATTAAATTCTCCTCCCAACACCAAAAATTGACCATTTAAAACTGAAATCACATCCCCAAGTATTCTCCATAACCTGACTTTGTTTTTAATTGATGAGGGACCATAAATATTGAAAACCCAAAAATTAAGGTTAGAACAGCACGAATTTTGGCCCTGAAAAGCATCCAATTTGTATTCATAGCAATAGATTACAAAGTGATTTTATCCTCATCCCAAAGAATGGCCAAGCCCCCTGAAGATCCAACAGAGGGAGAAAAGAGAGCCTTCCATGGCTTCCAAAAAAAACAATTGGCTAAGAGTTTGGAGTGACATCTTTGTTTCTTAAAGCATTGCTATACTGAAGTCAATGTTATCTAGTTGGTGCTTAACCATTCATCTTTTGTTAGGGGCATTTAAGACCTTAACATTACAAGATATAATCCCCATTGTTGCTAGGGGAAGAACAACTTCCCCTTTTCTTATGAGCCATTTTTGAGAATGAACCCTCAACAATGTACTCAAATTGTAAGTTTCTATTAGTGATCAATGATCTTGTCAGTGGGGTGCTATATAATGTCCTTAGTTATTCTCCTTGTACAATTCCCTGCAAAACCAATATTAGTACACAATATTATTCAATATTTATATGACACTTACTCTATTCTAAGTTAGTAAGGGGAATTTGACCCTAGGAAATGCCTCTAGTTCAGGCTTCATAGAATTCCCAATTCTTGGCTTGAGGGATATAAGATCCACACTAAGCAATCGGGTTATCGACCATCGTTCCATAGAGCACTACTTCTAGGTTCTCTTGGAAACAAACATCGTTATCCAATTCTACGCATATGCATATGACTGGCTATCAGTACATATACTACCCACATGAGATTATCACAATCTCAAATTGGAAACATGGCTATACCAACCTCAAATTTCCATTGGCAATGGGACTATAACAATCTCAAATTTCCAATTCATCACATTTGGGCAACAAGGCTATACCAACCTTGAATTTCCATTGGCAACAAGACTATAACAATCTCGAATTGCCAAGTCATTTCATTTGGGCAACGAGGCTATATCTATTGGAATACAAACACCACTGAGAGGGGGGGGGGTGAATCAGTGGTTACTTGAAACTTGTTCTTTTTAACTTTTCAATCTTTTCACTTTTACAAATATAATATGAAGTTATGAAATAAGAATAAGAAATGCAAGAACACATTACACAATATTTATAGTGGAAAACCCCTTAGGGTAAAAAACCACTTTGAATATAAAATTTTATTGGCCTCTTAGGCAAATATTTTAGAGCTACAACTCTGGGAAGCACCAACACCCTGTTTTAGAAACACCGATTTCAAGGAACACCAATCCCTTACACCCTATCCTTTGATGTCTTGTAGACTGCAATAAAATCCTTCACTATCCTTCTGGTCTACTGCACATATCTCTCAAATCCTACACCTTTTCTTCAAAAAACCTATACCCATGTTTAGAGGAATGTATCCCCTCTTTATAAATGTCTTTAGTTGTTATCCAACAGCACAATAAACCACCCAAAACTTCTTTAGACCAAAACGGGTTCAAACTGTCAAAACTGAATAAAAATGCCTTGGTAGAAGCAACTTTTCTCTCTCCAAACTAATTTTATCAAAAAAATAACTTCAACCCATTTCAGATATTTATGTTACCTTTCCGAAAAGGTATAATAGTTGTGGTTTTGTTTAACAATTAATATATGTAAATTTTTTTATACCAAAACTGGTTAGTTATGAAATTAAGATCCTTATAAGCATAACTAACTATAAAAAGTGTTAATCACTT
>MU226523.1:558989-571930 GCA_018584345.1 Thuja plicata | reverse complement strand
TTATCTTTCCTTCTTGAGGTGCCTATTGCACCTTATGTATATATGTACATATATACATGTATGTATTTTTTTAACCCCATTTTATCATCCTTCTTGAGGTGCCTATTGCACCTTATGTATATATGTATATATATACATGTATGTATTTTTTAAACCCCATTTTATCTTTCCGTCAGGTCCGTTGTCTTCCCATTTTGATTTGAGGGTTTGCGAATGTGAGAACCTTTCTTCCGTGTTGAAGATCCTGTGAGGGTTTGCGAATGTGATTGCTTTGAAGATGTGTTTAATAGTAATACTAGAATTGGACATAGCCTAAATAGGCGAAGTTAAAAAACACTTTAAAGTATGGGTGATAAAAATAATACTAGAAATGGACATAGCCTAGCAGTGCTTTAAAGTGTTTTTTAACTTCGCCAATTCTAGGCTATGTTCAGTTCTAGTATTACTATTAAACACATCTTTAAGGTTTCAACTTGGGAAAAAAGAAAGTGACGAGACCACATTTTTGGCCTCATAACATGCTACAAAAATGTGACGAGACCACATTCCTGGCCAAAAAGAAAGTGCTCTCATAATAATCTACCTTTTTAGACAAAACCTTTACAACAACCTACAATCATAAAGTCTCAAAAGCAACAGTGCTCCAAAATGGAAAGGTGCACTCCTTACAATGATATGAGCATGAGCAACACTTTAGGATAAAAGATGGTCCACTAGCAACACTTTAGGATAAGAGAATTGTGCAACACTATGTGAGCCATTTGAAAGTAGGAATACCATGATTACAAGATAAACATTAAAATACATCTTGCAGAGAAGCAGACTCAAGAAATATAGTTGATGCATTCGTAAGGAAAGTAATTGAATTCCAATTAGGGAGTTGTAGTAAGCACAAGTGTCAGATTACTTGCTACATTTTGTGAGAATATCTTTAAAAAAAGGTTGCAGTAGAAAAACTGAGCGATGAAGGTAGTGAAGATACAGGTTGCCAAGCTCCTTGCATACATCAGTGATGAAGAATTTATATCCTATTACATCTATTTTAAAATGCAATTTCTCATCAAGCATGAGAGTATCAGAAGAAGTTGAAGCAATAAGGACCATTAATGAAGCATCTTCTACTAACTAGAAGTTAGATGTTATTGATGAAAATGTTTTCCTCATGGATTAGAAGTGGAATTGAATCCAATGGCATCTAGGTTTGATGGAATTGTAGGGTTGGAGGTTTGTAAAGTCTTAGAATTTACCCACAAAATGCCACATCATAAAGTAACATAAAAAGAAGAAAGTCCACAAGAGAACATGGTCGAAGATATACAAGGATGACTCAAGTCATACATATTCACATATTAAATGAAAGAAAATATTATCCATTTACGACCTTCACGTCGCAATAAGCAAGATAACCATAAGACTAGTTATACAATAAAGTCATCATATGTGTATGCAGAATCCATCATATTTGTCCATAATTGAAGCTATGTGCATTTCAGAAGGAAGTCGACCTACATGTCGTACTTCATTAATTACAAAGTACAAATAGGACATCATAAGAATGAGAATTTAGGTCATCACATGACAAACATTGCTATGATGATTACAATAAGGGAAAGTCGACCACATGTCGGACTTCCAACAATTTAAGTGCAACAAAAGAAGATCATTTCTGTTAAGTGATACACAGTGATTCGGATGTCGACCTGCACGCCAGACATCAGCTCATCTCAGTACATAGATGAAGCAAAGATAATAATATATAAATGGTACATATAACAATTTCAAAAGGAAGTACCTCGGACCTGGGTCCATTTGTATGTCCCTGTCTCCTTAGCCATCGGACACGCGTCCATCTGCTATTACAAGATGGGAGTGTGGCTCAGGCGCTTTTATCCGCCCAACCACGGAGTGGTTAGCTCCCCCGGGGTTCTTCATGACACGAAGAACACGCCGACCCTAGCCCGAGAAGCCTAGCAACCGGCGCTGGAAGGTCGGATGGATCTGGCGCAGCCATGTACATACTACTAACACATATGTCTACTAGTAGATCAAACACGGATGTGGCAGAGGGATGAAACAGTAACCAGCACATAAGAAGAATATGCACTTACGCTTTGGCCAAAGCTAATTATACCAGGTTCTACTGGCAGGTAGAAGTACAAACGGAAAAATTATTACTGCCCTCCCCTGGGTTCCACATTCAGCACCCTTCCCATAGTGTAAACATAATACGAATACGATTACACATGAAACTTTAAAATAGACGTACAACACTACACAAAATTAATCAGTATCAAATGTATAAATTTTTCCTCATTTATCCATACATTCTGATGTCATCCGTTCAGCCAAGAAAGAAGAATGAAGGTCTAGTTACAACTCAACTACAATGCCATTTTCCATTCTGAGTAATTATGTTAAAACAGATTCACAAGAACGTATATCTCTTCCTAAATCTAGATTTGAACATTAATGTACAGATAACAGTTCTGATATATATATATACAGATTTTGCACCTAACAACAAAAGGAACAGCATAAGAACCAAAAGATTGGTTTCTGTACCTAAGTGTTTTGGATTTCTACAATGTTCCAAGCCAAAAGATTCAATTCAAGCAGTGGACTATTATAATCGTAAAAATAACACAGCATAGAGTCTCGCCACTGTTTAAAATTATCAAATACACATAACAAACATAACAGCATTTCAATATAACCTAAAATGTTTTCCTTTTACAGTACTGGGTAACTCTGCGACGTTTTCAGTCTACCACACATAAACCTAAAAACAGCTAATCATAAACAATAACCATAATAACAGCTAATCATAAACACAGCTAATCCTAAAATATCCATAATCACAGCTAGTCATAAAACTTAGCTAATCATGGCGGCAACAGTGCTAAACTGTTCAGTGTGGAGTATGATAAACATCAGTTCCCAACATTTTAAATAGTTTACGCTATACTACAGCCATTCTAAAGAAATACAATGATGTAAAAATGCCTTAACAAATTCTCAATTATGTTCTGACTGTTTCAAGTATCAAAAGACCTGGAGTTACGAAGGCACAAACTGAGCTGGTATCCCCGCTGATTCTACTAACCAAAGCGCTACGTTCCAAAATAAAACCACTGAAACCTACGCACCCCAAGCTTGAAGTAACAAGACAAAAAACAGCACGCTGGAAACGGAAGACCCCAACAGGAAGCCGGGAAATGGCCTTTAAAAGTCGACAATTTGCAGAAATTCCTCTTGCTGAAGAATACGCGTGGAAGAATCTCCTACAAGACCATGAAGACCAGAAGCAGCTACCCAGCGCCTCACTACAACAACCTACAGTTTAAAAAGAAAACTGAACCAAAGGTTTGCCCGCTCAACCGGTTTAACAGACAACAAAAGAAGACGGTTCAAGCAATATCGTTCTAATGAAAAAGAAATTGCCAGGATGACCAGCTTACTGACAACAAGGCAAGATACGAAAGAAGACAGAGAAGTCTAGCGTGAGGTAGGGAGTAATGCAGTGCTCTTACTGTCTACAATAACAGTCTAAACATATAAACACCTTCTATCATTAAAGGAAGTATCTAATGCTAACAACAGAGTCGATAGATTATATAGCACCTTCAATACCATCATACAGCAGTCATTCATGATTCCTTATAGTTACTAACGCATAGGGAAATACCTGGAAAACACGGTGTTACTCTATTTTCCCGAGCTACCACAACCGCTCCCAGTCTATCCCCACTCCACTGCTCAGGAAACTTCCCTCCTTCCCGTCCTTTCGCCTCCTCTTCTCTTTCTTGCCAGCTGAAACGCCGTCCTCCTTCCCAACTATTTTTCCGAGAATGGAAACAACATGCCCTCTCTTCCGGGAAGTGCTTCTTTAATAACCATATCTTTTTTTTTTAACCGTTTAACCCCCCCTTCTTCATAACGAGCATGTATGCCCAGTTATAGTATTTTAGCCATTTATCAATAACGAAATTAATCGATCATCTAATAGTAATGACATGTTTTATTCCTAAATCACAAAAAGAAAAACAAAATGGAATTTAAATATAACGCAAACAAACATAATGATATATCCGTTCATTATAACATCCCTACTACATATATAAAAAAAAATTAGAGAGAGAACGAGGAATAATTAAAATTTTAAAGCCAAATCATGAACACACAATCCCTAAGTGGTGTGTGCGTAAACCGGCCAACCAGACCATCCATACTCCAGAACTGGAAGCTAGCCATCTCTACCTCAACCACACTCCCGCCTCCGTCCTACATCCAAACAGACATACTCGAAACCAAAACACTGTATCAGTATATGATTAATCACTAATCAAAATTTAAACATTTCATTTAACACCATAATCCATAATCAACACATTTATTGTAATTACATCAAAGTTCATCATATATGAAAAAAAATCATATCACGAACATCCATTAAACATCATGATACAAAAGCATCCTCATAATATTATTTATCATAACTTATCTAAGGTTTATAATTACCGCTAATTAAAACCACAAGAGAAAATCAACTAGAACATAGCATCTAGAAAATGACCTAGTCGAATCAAAACGACTTGGTCAACAAGGTCAAAATGTCGCAAGACAAGTCCAAAAAAAATGAGTCGCAAGGGTCGAGTCGTGACAAGGTTGTCAAAGCATATTGTTGGAAGTTTCACCCACTCTTTTAGTTCTTCTATTTTGATTCATTGGAATTACTTCCAGTTCACCCATTTGGACTAGAGGATATTGCACCTTTAAACTCTCATTATAATGGACCAGATGATATTGCACCTTTTTACTCTTGTTATAATGGACCAGATGATATTGCACCTTTTTTATTCAGTGAACATAATCTGAATTCAGATTTAAACTTCTAAGATGCAAGAATCAAGATACAAGGCTTATAGCATTTATGGCAAGTTTACAGCAACCAAGTTCAACTGAATCATTATAATTAGGATACAAGAGAAATCGTCTCCATCAAAATTAGGAAGTATGTCAAATGTTATTTTGCTAAATTTACAAGTATCCCCTATTATTTATACACAAACCACCATTACCACTGCATTTGGATGGGTTGTTTGGCGTGGCAAGCAAGACCTTCTAGAAGAACTTATTTTTCATATCAATTATCTTGGAACTGACCAACCAACTTTCACACTCAAAATAAAATAGAATGAAGTATTTTATGTTCCTTTTAGATCCTAGATCCTTCACACAAGGGAAGTAGAAATAGAATTTATCCCAACAAGTTTTCTGAGGCAGAGCAAGTTATAATAGAATTTATTACAGAAACTCTGTAGGCAATGTACTATCCAGTGCTCGAAGGACTCATTTATGTAGTGCAATGTTCCACTGAAAAAGTTCAGGATGCATACCAAAAGTCAAAAGCTGACAAGTTATTATTTAACTAGGTTCTTCTATAGATTCCCCATGATCTCCCATGCCTGAAACTGAGGAGAAACTCATAGTATCTCATCTTTATTGGAAAGGGCAAATTCACAATAATTTTCCAGGGGACGATCTAATTTTGGCCCAATTCAATGCAGGGGAAAGTCAAATCAATGCTCGGTACTACCAATTTATAAGCCTTACAAAGTGAAGTGGTAATGGTGGTTTGTGTTCAAGTCCAATGGGGCATGCTCCCATGATATAATCATTACACTCACATAGGCTATGTTGAGCAAGTCCCATTGTGAAATAGAAGCTTCTCAAATGTAGCATCTAAACTTGACGGTATATTTTTACCAATTTAGTTGATGGCGAGGTGTGTGTTACTGTTTTCCTATAAAAAGAACTGAAATAGAATCCATGGTGGACTATTGGTAAAGCCACCTTAGTTGCAGACACTTACCCAATCTTTCAAAACAAGTATTAATATTACAGTTACTCAGAAATTTTGGATTACCTCTTCCCTTTTAGGTTCTTCAATTATAATCAATCATGGATTCCTAAATAAGCATTTTAGCAAACACTTTGATAGACTGCAACATTCAAAATTTACTTTATAAATGGAAGAACACAATACCTATGATATGTGGTATTCCTTCCAAACACTTTCTTTCAACATTTTAAGAGAAACTTCAGTGAATTGCAAATACGGAAACTAGAAAAAAGGAACATAATGGGCCCGAGCAAATGGGACTTGGAACTAGGTCAAATTGTGAATGGTGACAGGGCACGATACTCAAGAACACCACATGAAGGAATCAGGTGAGGATTTGTTCACGGGCAGCATGCGTAGGGCGTCTAGATTTGATGTAAGTTTTGAGCAGAGATATGGTAGCGAGAAAGGGGCTTTTTCATCTTTTTGTATAGACGTATCTCATTCGTACATGCTACACTCAGAGAATATTGGGATTGAAATCGAACCATTAGCAGTGGGAAAGAGATGAACTCGTATGTAGAAGACTGTAGCAAGACCATCACACCCTCTTTTCAGCTATATATTGGCTTTAAATCTACGCACTACAACATAAGAAATGATACATCCCAAATCCCAAAGCCACATTCGAACGTACCCTAACCTTGTTACCTGCCCACGATCAGATACTCTCCACTGCAAAACTTAACAAAATGACCCTTTTACCCTATTCTTCACAAACATTCCAGAAGAAACAGAGCCAACCCACATTGAAGATTCACCCAAACTTTTACCAAAAACAAACTTACCTTTCAAATGGAGACGCAGAGAACTGACCTTTCAAATGGAGGTGCAGAGAACGGTGAGGCACAAAGAACTGTGACGTATTCACAAAAGAGACGTATGATAGTCGGTCTCAAACCTAGTCGCAAACCCTCGGATCTTTCAACACGCAACGCAAACCCTCGGATCTTCAGCACAGATTTGGCAAACCCTTGCAAAAACAAAATGCGAAGACGCGGACCCGACAGAAATATAAAATGGGGTTAAAAATTTAAAAATGGGAAGACGTCGGACCCGACAGAAAGATAAAATGGACTTAAATTAGCCAAAAACCAGGTTTTTATTTCGAATTCCACCTATTTGGTGGGAAGATGGTGCGGCCCATTTTTGGGGCAAAATCGGGTTTCATCCGCCAAAACCGGAAGTGGCCCACCCAGTTCTGGTCCAATTTCGCCAAACAAACGGGGCCTTAACATTCATGTGTTGAAATCATAAAACAAATAACTTATTAAACCCTTAATCCCTAACATTGGAAATGAAATCGAAAACCCTTACTAACACTAAAATTGAAACCTAAAACTGATAAATTGAAATGAAATCAGAATCCCTTAACAATCATATTGAAACCATTAGACAAATAACTTATTAAACCCTTGATCCCTAACATTGAAAACCCTTAACACTAAAATTAAAAACCTATAAAAGACAAATTGAAAAGAAAGTGTAAACCATTAACAATCATATTAAAACCATAAAACATATGACTTATTAAATCCTTAATCCCTAATTTTGAAATCATAAAACTTATGACTTATTAAACAAATTCCATAGTTAAAAAAAAATGCCATAGTTAAAACAAATGCCGAACAACTATAGAACAGATAATTGAAAAGAAATAAATTGTTTACACTAAAAATGAAACCCTATAACAGATAAAAAAAAAAGAAATCTGAACCCATTAATAATTAGAGTGAAACGATAAAATAGATAGCTTATAAAGCCCTTAATCCCTAATTGTGCAACCATAAAATAAATGACTCATTAAACAAATTCCATAGTTAAAAACAAATGCCAAACAACTATATAACAAATAAATTGAAAAGTAATAAACCGTTTACACTAAAAATGAAACCCTATAATAGATAAAATGAAAAGAAAGTGGAACCCATTAATAGTCATAGTGAAACCATAAAACAAATAGCTTATTAAACCCTTAATCCCTAACATTAGAAATGAAAACCAATAATAACTGTTAGATGTGAACAATAGAACAATTATATTCATACCAATAGGCGAAATAATAACAAAAATGCTTGAGAAGATTAAAACATCAAATTCCTTTCACTATCAACATGCCAGTGATGCTAAAATAGAGGAGTACGATTTCCTTGAGGATAAAAGTGTTAATGAACACAATAAATCATGTTCACGAACACGAAATGACAGACAAAACACAAGAAGCACCGTATAGAACCAAAAGAAGCAGTGGAGGTTATGGTTAGAGAAACAACCAAAAATAATGAAATAATATAGATTTTATTGCTCCCAAAGGTGAAAGGTGGCCTTAGTGAGGATAGAATCCTCATCTCCATCGAACACAACGCGATAAACCAACTCCCATAACTCCTTCCAGTGGTCGAGATCCTCTCCCTCCACATGCTCAAAATCCTGACCATGAATCTGCATTTCATCTTCTTTACCCCTTAACATTTAAAGGATGCAAACGAACCGAGTACCTACAAAATGACAATGTGAGGAAGTAAATCAATGACTTTCGCAAGAATGCAACACCAAAAATCCAGTCAATGGCAAAAAATGCAAGTTACTTGCAAAATCGATTCGGAAGTTGGTCCAAAACGAAACGCATTTCGGTGGCATGGTGAAGTTACAAATTTCCCCACCGAACACCTCCTGGCTCTAAAACGATCGAACTATCTAGAATGGGCGGGATAGAAAGGAATGTCAGGTGTCTCGATCCGTGAGGAGTTAGATGTATTGAATGGAGTTGTAATGTGAATAGACATCCCCTTAGCCGAATGTAAGATGAGTTGACGCGTAGTAAATTCAACTGCATGTTGTAGTGTAAGGTGGTCGCGGGAAGTAATGACAACCAAAGTGGTGGATTGGGTGGCCATGTGGTGGAATGCCACACAACCACCTCAGCCTGTACGCACAATAAACAAGTTACATTTTGGGTGGGCCCTACACACATCCCGATGAGGCACGATGAAAACACCTTGGAAGAAGTTAACCCAAACACATGACAAATGATTTCCAAATGGGCTCAACTTTTGATTTGGGATTGCCAACTCAGCCAATTAGAATGACAAAAAAATTTGTATGTAAGATCTACGTGGTGGCCCACGTGACCCCGAAATTAGGTGAGCATGTTGTGGCTCCTCTCTCTAGCTTGGAAGCACCGTTTCGGAAACAAATGTTTTAATGTCCTTGGATACAATTTCATAAGAGGAAGCAACAGGATTGTTTGTTTGCATGGCACCGTTCTTCAAGCACAGGACCATATCGGAATTTGGGTTATGCCTAAATTTTTATTTACCTCTGAGAATCCACAAGAGCAGGCACATTCAGTGCTCGGATAAGAGATTTTCAAGTCCATCAGCTAAAACACTCCTCCCTTCCCCAAAAGCCCAAGCCGACGTAACTCTGGGCCGTAATCAGGAAAAGTCAATTAAACTGCAAGTTCCCTTGTTTGAAAGAAAACCAATTTTCTCTACAAACTCTCATGACCTCAAAGAGTGGAGGAAATGGGCTCAAGAATTGGCAATCTCAGTTGGGTCAACATTTCTAGAAACAGATGGGGGCCCTGAGTCGAAAGACTTATTGAGGGAGATTGAATGGCTTTTGGAAGATGCTGTAGATGGGTACTCTACAAATTTAGCAATGCTTGAATTGCCTGCAGATTTGGCTCTGAGAGCAAGCATTGACGACTTGTATGTATTGTGGAGGGAAAGAGTTGAGAAGAGGCGGCCATTCCAGTATATTGTGGGATGTGCGCATTGGAGAGACTTGGTGGTGGCTGTGCAAGAGGGTGTGTTGATTCCAAGGCCCGAGACAGAGCAGCTGATAGATATTGCTCAGAATGTGATGTTGAGAGACGGAACGTTGGCTAAGGGGGTGTGGGCTGATTTGGGGACTGGGAGTGGGGCGCTTGCCATTGGGCTCAGTCAGTTATTGGAAGCACAAGGGAGAGTTGTAGCAGTTGATCTTAGTCATGTTGCCGTATCAGTTTCTAAGTATAATGTGGGGAGATATGGCTTGCAGGTATGTTTTGGCTTTCCATTCTGCTCTCCGTTTTCTTTTAAAAATTGATTTTACAAAATAAAATTCAGAAGGAGGACAGTTTTGAGATTTGGTCTTGTAATCCATATTTGGCTCGAACTCTGCAGGCTTATTTTGGGTTTTGACTCGGCGTGTCTATTTTGGGCTCGCGATAGGGAAACCTTAGGAGAATTAAACAGACTTAAAACTTGGCTTATTTCACAAAAAATGAATTTTAAAATTTGAGTATGTCGAGATGTTTTAACTTGTAATCTTGACTGTAAATTTAGAAACATTTTAACAAACATTTCGCATTTAAACTTATTGGGACATTTTTGAATAGACATTTTGAGAAATTGTTTTCGCTTAAAGTTGAAACCGACGTTTAGTTGTTTTCTGTCAAATTTTAAGAAGGATTCCACTAGTAAAAAACAACAACTTCGTCTTTATGTGTAACACCTGTGTTTGAGAGATTTCCAATTCCATAGGCAAACAAGATGCAAATATCTTTCCAAGGAAGAATAAGTATTAAATTTATTAAAGGCAAAAAATAAGGCAAAAAGTCAGAAGATCTTAGAAAGAAGAATGGAAGGGACAAACACTACCTTCAAAACCTCTGGATCATATTCTTTCAGAATGCTAGAATAGTGACTGCTATATTTAAACGAGTCATTTGCCACGTTGTCACAGGGTCACATACAGACATTCTCTGCTCAAGCAAAGCAGTGATCATTTAGAGAAGTTGAGGCTTGGGCATATGATGGCTTCGAATGAGGGAAGAATATTTTTCACTGTTTTGGGGTTTTCAGTGTGTGTTAAACTGCTTCTCTGACATGAAACTTGAGACTCTCCGCAGGCCATGACTCACAATTCCCTTAAAACTTGTGAGACTTGATTATTCAGCTGAGTCAAGGTTGAAACAATCATCACCTCATACTCTGCCTGTTTAGCAGAGATTCAAACTTCCTTTAGAACTTTTGAGACTTGGTTGTTCAGCTGAGTCAAGGTTGAAACAATCATCACCTCTTACTCTGCCCATCTAGCAGAGACTCACAGTCTTGTCACTGGAAGCTGGCACTGTGGAATGAGGCAGCGGGAAATGGTAAAGGTCATGGAGGCATAATGGTTGTAGTAAAAGAAAGGGAAGGACGTGTCATTCAGTTGGAAAAGGCAGATTCTAATAAACAATTCATATGACTCAAAATCGTGGAAAACAACAGTCTTCTCAGGATTGCAGCTTGTTACTTTGCTCCACAGGTATCTAAAGCTTATAAAAAGTGTGGCCTAGATCACAATGACCCTTATGCTGCCTTAAAGAAAGATGTTGCTGTTTTTTCGCAGCGTGGGGATGGTCTTCTTGTTGGTGATTTCAATGCTAGAACAGCAAATTGTCAAGCTAGTATTTCCAGCTATAAAGAAAATGGTAACCCTATTTGGCTCACAGAAAAGAGAAAACATTAGTGGGAAAGAGTTTCTGAAGATGTTAAAGGCTACAATCATTTTGGGGAAGAATTGGTCACTCTATGTGGCACTTTTGATCTAATAATTTGCAATGGTCTAGCTAGATGGTCTAAGTTGGGCAACTTCACCTGCAACACATATAACGGGGCAAGCATGGTGGATTATGCTATTTGTTCACAAAATTTGTACGAGAGAATTGAGGAAGTTGCCATTGGAGAACACATATGGGATCTCAAATCAGATCATAGACCATTGTATGTAAATTTGTGTTGGGCAAAGGATAGGCAGCTTGGGGCAAAGAACCAATGCCCCCAACAACCTCCTTCTTAGGGTAGAATCCTGTTGACTTCAGAAAACAGTAACATTTTCAGGGCTACTCTTGAGAGACTTTGTAGGGGGATGCATATGCACAGGCATGTTGTTAATAGCCATGCGTTATCAAGTCTGATACATGAGGCTCTCTCAAATTGCAAGAGAACTAAAAACATAAAATCTGAAACTAATTGTTTCCCAGTTAATGCATGGTTTGATGAGGAATGCAAGATGGCCAAGAGAAATCTAAGGGAGTCAAATAAAACAAACCTTGACATTAAGGCTTATAAACAGATCCTAAAGAAGAAGAAAACTGATTTTATGTTCACAAGGAGAGAGGAACTAATTTCCCTGAGTAGAAATAACCCCAAACATTTTTGGAAAGAACTCCAGCCAAGGAAGAAACATACTGATAATAATATTACAGCCACTCAATGGTTCGATTATGCTAGGAAACTCTATGAATAGGAAGGTGGAGTGGACCAGCCACCCTTGGTCAATGATACTACAACGCTTTTCACCGTGCAAGAGATAGAGATGGGTATTAAGAAGATGGGTGTGGGTAAAGCAAAAGACCTAGTTGAGCTTCAAGCAAAGTATCTCAAGTGGCGTAGGGAAACACTTGCACCACACACTACAAAAATCTTCAACAATATTAGCCAAGAGGGGTTTCCTAAAGATTGGACAATCAGCCTTGCAATACCACTTTTTAAGAGTGGCGATGTCAACAATCCTTCCAACTATAGGACTATAATGATCAATCCTCTCTTGGCGTAACTTTTTGGTAGCATGATAGAAACTAGGATCAACAAATGGGCGGAAGAAAACCATAAGCGTGCAAAAGGGCAAGCTGGTTTTAGGCCAAAGCACTCAACGATTGATCACTGTGTCACTCTGAGGCACATTATCAAAAAAAGGTGGGAGAAAAAGGAGGAGGTTTTTTGCTGTTTTGTTGACTTTAAAAAGGCTTTTGACACTATCCCTAGGGACAAGCTTTGGCTCAGGATGGAAGAATTGGGGATTCCTACGCATCTCAGGGCTGCTGTTCATAGGATGTATGAAGAGGTGAAAGTCAAAATCAGAACCTCAGCTGACATCTCAGAATGTTTTAGGAGTGATATCGGGGTCAAACAAGGTTGTCCTTTATCTCCTACTTTGTTTGGCTTATATATAGATAAACTTGAAGAGTGGTTAAACATGCAAAATGGTGAGGGTATCCAGTTAG
>MU226523.1:541035-558932 GCA_018584345.1 Thuja plicata | reverse complement strand
TGATTGCCAAATCTGCCGGTGGGTTGCAAGAACATTTATTTTCTCTTGAGCGCTTTTGCAGTATGGTGGGGATGCAGGTCAATATCAGCAAGACTAAAGTTATGGTTTTCTCTAATAATAAAAAACATCAACATGAGTTTTATTTTGGTGGCAGCGTTCTTGAGGAAGTTGTGAAGTATAAATATCTCGACATTGATTTCAACAAACATCTAAGCTGGGCAGGTTGCAGAAATAAAAGGACTTTAGGTGGATGGAAGACATTCTATGCTCTTCAAAACAGGTGTCACGAAGCGGAGGTTTGGGATTGGAAAACTATTCAAACCCTGTTTAGCCTTCTTGTGTTGCTGGTTGTTCTTTATGGGTGTGAATTATGGGCCAGCAACACTTCACTAGCATAATGGAAGCAAATTGAAGGAATCCAAAAGCGTTTGATCACAAGCAAATTTAAAATTAAAAGCACCGTCCCATATGATATCATGCTAAGCGAAATGGGGGCTGCCCCTATCGAGGCACTTGCTATGATTCGCCTAATAAGGTATCTAAAAAGAATCAAAAAAATGGAAGGAGATAGATGGCCTAACGTTGTCTTTAATGATACATTGTGTAAACGAAAAAAGACGTGGATGCAACAAAACATCAAGTGGATGAGGAAATGGAATATCCAATTCAATATGTGCCCCACAAATAACAAAGAAATAAAGGTCTTCGTTATGGAGAAATTTTACAAGAGAAATTGGGGAAATGGGATTGGAAGGAAGAAAATATATTATATCAATGAGTTCAACCCCGCATGTGATCAACTCCAAAAAGCGTACATAGGCGCCAATATTTCTTGGAGAGCTAAAATTCTTATTGCCCAGCTAAGAACCAACTCTCATCAACTCTGTTGTGAGACTGGGTGTTGGAAGAGGCCAAAGGAGGCTTGGGAAGAGAGAATTTGCATGTTTTGTAACTCTGGGAAAGTGGAAACCGAACAACACTTTATTTTAGAATGTGAAGCCTACAAGAACAACATGGATAATTTTGCGGATACTATATCGGATAGTTCTTGGCATAACCTATTCAGCGAGGAGTACATTGAGAAGTTAGGTGGGCTCATCATCAGCTTGCACAAGAAACGAACCGAGTTATTGAAGTCAGCCTAGGTTGCCTTGCTGTCCCATAGGCTATGTTTAGCCTCGTGGACGTAAATTTTTTATCTATCTATCTATCATGCTAAGAGGGAGGTTTGGCCTTTTGTTTAAAATTCCATATTTGATGTTGATTGTATTTTAACACCCTTTAGATCAAATTGGTTTGTAGGATCTGTCAAGGTGTATCATTCAAATATACAATATGCTATATTTTGTTGTTGTATGTGTCATTAATTCCACTGCACAGATCATCGGAATTGCTATATTTGTAGTTATTGTTTCCTTGTCTTCCATGCTGTTTAGAATCTTAGATCATTAAGAATGTCCATTTAAGAATTGCCATCCTTGAGATTATTGCTGATGTAACAGTCGTTCTCATTCTCCATTGACCACGTGACTTTTCTCCAGAGCTTGAAATGAAAATACACTTTTTCTCAAAAGTAGAGCAACCCAGATCATTAAATAACATTACATGTCTAATTCAAACATACCCAAAAAATGCAGCATTGAAGTAGCTTGAGCTGTTCAAAAAATATGTAAACAGGATGTGCAAAAAGTGGATGCCACCCTCCAAAGTGTCCACCAAAACACATGCAGATGTTAGGAAAGGTATTGCAGGTCCAAAACACCTATAAACAGCAACTTCAGAGTCCTTAGACTCTAACTACCCAAACAACAAAGTGTACGACTCTGCACAAGAGGTTCAACCAGGATATGAGAGAGTACAACCAGCCAAAAAGAACATGAGCAGCAATTAAACTCCTTAATAACTTCTTCAATCTGCCATATAAATCAAATCTGCAATGAAAACCCCAGCAATAACTGAATATCTAAATCGCCAATCATCTCAACTGTGTTTAGGGTGGAAACACCAAGAATCCTCTAGATTGTATCTGTCAACAACGTGGAGAATATCGCCTGCATGGGATTTCGTCCTCACAAACCCTGAGAAGAACAATCTCCTCTAAGAACAAGAAGCAATATCCAAAGTATCGAACTCAACATCCTCAAATGAGAGCTCCAATCCCCCTTTTATAACTTGTGAGAGCTATTTTATTTAAAACCATTAGATTATATAAAATGCTACTTTTTTTGAAATGTGCTTTTTTTCCTTTTTGCTACTTTGTGGGGATTGTGCTTTTTTGTTTTTTCGCTACTTTTTTGCTTTTGACTTTCTTTAATCTCCCAATGTAGCCTTAAATAATAAAGGCCCATCCCTTAAAATAAATCACCTTTAATTTAATAATTAGCCTCTATAGTCCTTCATTAAATAAATTAAAATAATGATAAAGTTAAATCTTTAATTATTTAAAACCTAAGTTGCCGGTTCAGGTTCAGGTTCAGGTTCAGGTTCAAGTTTGGGTTCGAAGAACTAGTTTGCCATAACTACATAAGTTTGAAAAGGGGTTTGGGTTCGTTAATATAAAAACATGTAAAAATTATACACACACACACACATTTATGCAGCCTAGAAGCATGAGTTAAGATTAGAATGTTACATGGTATCATAAAAACATTTAAACAACAAAAACACCATAAACTTGTAATCGTAGCATCATGAATCATGATCATACCATCATAGCATCATATACTTCAAGTTCAACTTCAAAGATTTAGAACATTAAAATGTCAAGTGATAAATCATAACATCAAGTTCAAGTATCATTGTTTCAAGTTCAACTAAAGGATTAAAAATTTATTGATATTCTTCTTCTTCTTCTACATTGGCATTAGTTGATTCACAAATAGAGCTAAGGCCAATGGGATCAGTTTCACCAATAATATTATTGGCGTCAAAATCTTCTAATCATCAAGTGCAAGCTGAGAAGTGGAAGCATCCAAGTCCGCAAGCTTTGCATTTATATCCCACCTCTTCCTCTCCCCTTCTTTGTATTCTTTAGTCTTGTGTGAGACGAGACACAAGTTGCAATGCACATATACCAAGTTCTCTGCACTTTTTGATTGCAACCTATTGCGCTTTACTGAGTGGATGAAAGGATATGTGCTCCAATTTCTTTTTGATGCAGATGAACTAGCAACCTATGAAGACAAGAGAAAGTAAACAACTTAAATAAAATTACTAATCTTATAAAATAAAAATTATTAGCAATTTATGAAGACAAAGTAAACTAATTTTTTTAAAATAAAACTTACTTGTGATATAATTTTGATTGCAAGGAGATTCAACATTTGGAATCTTTGACCATGGAGGTACCACCAACTATGAACATCCTCTCTAAACCAATGACGAAGAGCATCATTACTTAGACCTCTTGCGTTCACAAACTCTATGAACTCATCTGTAATCAAGTCTCGCATATCATCATTGGGAAAGAGTCTTTCAAATGCTGCCTTGTACCCATCAGACAATTCTAAATCTCTATATGGTGGCACCCTTCCTGGTACAACAGTATATTGGGTGCTATATAATATTTGGGCGTCAATGCATAGGCAAGCAAATGTAGGGGAGTGGTCATTTTGTTCCATCGTTCTACAATAATTGCTTGCAATTGTTTGAAGAAGGTCTCCTGGGGATCTTGCTCTTTTTCATTTACAGTTTGCTTGATCTTCTTAAGCATTGATTCTATGCCATCATAGACCTCTCCAAGGCAAGGCCTATCCATGTTAGTGTACTGAAGCACGCTCATAATGGGCATGGTGAACTTAAGGAAATACTCCACATGTTCCCACCATGAGTCATCCAATATCCTTTGCTTTATTTTGGTCTCCCTCCCAGTGTTGCTTTGCCTCCATATAGACCAATAATTGCTGATTGCCATATTGCAAAGTGCCTCGTTCACTTGCACAAGTCATCTCAAGATGATTAAGTTTGATGCAAAACGGGTCTCAGCAACCTCTAACATAAATTAGAGCAAAAAATACAACTATTAGAGACATACTTTAAAAAAGAATACACATTACACAATCAAATTAAGAAAATCAGAAACTGTAAAATACTAATATTATTTTTTAAATTAAATTACTACTTCAAGTTCAAGTTTACTTACCTTCAATAGCTCCAAATGTGAGAATAATCTGAAAATTCCTTGAGTCATGTGGTGGTTTGTGACGAACATTTGGATGTCCTCAGCTAGAGTCATACACTTGTTTAATCCACCCAATTTTTTTCCCAATCTTTTGTAGCATAAGATTGAGTGAATGGACTGCACAAGGCGTCCAAAAGATATGCTGATATTGCTCTTCAACCAACAAACCAACAGCTCTATAATTCTTTGCGTTGTCTGTTATGACTTGGACAACGTTTCTAGGTCCCACTTGTTCAATGGCATTGATGCGAATATAAAAAATAAATGACCCATCTTTTACTTGCCCTTCACAATCCACGGATTTCAAAAACATTGCCCCTTTAGGGGACAGCACCATGACATTGATCAAGGGGCAATTTCTTGCATCTTTCCACCCGTCTGAAACAATTGATACCCTTGTCTCAATCCATGAATCCCTTATGAGCTTGATTGCATCGTCAACCGCCTTGACCTCTCTATCCAACAATGTGGTACGTACTCTCTCATAATCGGGGCCCTTATACCCTCTTGGAGCTTCATTAGCACTTTTCAACATCTTCTTCCAGTATGGGGAGCGAACAACACTAAAAGGCAGCCCATTTGCATATAAGCATCTTGCCACATCAATGTCGGCAAAATCCCTACTCTCATTTTGAAATGCAGTTTCCAATGGTCCCTTTCTATTGTGTGTAACAAATGCTTCAGTTTCAGTATCAAGGTCAACAGAGGTAGTAGTATAAAAGGGTGGGTCTTTTATCACAATATTTGTAGAGGGGGGTTGCATTCCCTTTGCTTTTTTAGTTTTACTTGGCAGGGTTGTATTTTGTTTACATGCTTCTCTCTCTTCTGCTGCTTCATTCTCCGCAATATATCTTAATAGTGTTTCATTTGGTATAGGTGCACTTTTTTTTCTAGAGCATTTTCGGACCCCTCTTCCAGGGATTCCACACAAATGGCCTACCACCCAATAATATGAACTATTCCTTTATACATCACAACCTCGACATTTCCAACGGAATGCACCACCTCCTAGAAGGGGTCTTACAATATCAAGATACTTCCACAAAGGAGAATCAGAATGGGGTTCTATTCTTTGTTCAGTATTGCTTACGGAGGAAGAGGCAGATGCCATTGTAGTTCCTTTTCCTATGGCAAGAAATTTTATACATATTCAATATAAAAACAAGAGAATGAAAAATTCTAAAAAAAAATAGGCAAATCTTATGGACAATGAAAGAGAAATGAAAAAAAATAAAAAACTCAAACAAACAAAAGCAAATGGAAAAAAAACTTACCTTTTCCACTCTTTATAAGCTTGCAAAGGTGTAGGAATGAGGCACAAACACTTGAAGGAGATCCACAAATCAATCTTCAAACTACTTTTTGCACAACCAAACTCTTGCTCAAACACCATTTTGCTCTAGCTCAAGAGAAAATAACCTATTTGCACACCACAAATGAGAATTAGAAGCCAACATAAGCCTTTAGAATCCACTTTTTAGGGTTCTGGATGTCAAAAAGCATTTAAATTTGCAACAAAAATCAACTTGGCCGCTGACTTTGACCGTCCGTGGGACCAAGTTCGCTGGTGGTTTGCCGTTTTCCTCTTGGTCCGCCTAGTTCCGAACCAGGTGTGGTCTGGTTTGAACTACCCCCCTGTGGATTGGATCCTATCCGGACCCACAAGCGGACTAGACTAGAACTTCGAACAAATTCCTACCCTGGTTGGTTCGGGGGGTCTAGGGACAAACTGGGTAACTTAGTTTAAAACTTATTGTTATTTTGTTTAAAACCATTGGACTTTATAAAATGCTGAAATAATCATCAAAATTGAATCCATCGACAATACTAAATTAGAAACCTTGCGAGTAGGCCTATTGGTGCTCCAAATTGACTTTCTATAAATAGTAAGAATGGGAGAATACATTGAAAATGACTCTAGAAAAGGGTGTTACACTCACCATAAAAGCCGAAACTCAAAAACACATATGTTAGCGCCAATCCATTGGATCAACTGCCTCCACGATTCCCTAACCCTAACTCATCAGCCTACAAGAATCAATTGAATAGGCTAATGATCCTACCATACCGAACTAATTAGGAAGGGAACATTACAATCTGTCCTTCTCAAATTGCTTGTCATCAAGCAATCTCAATGCAATCCCACAATAATCAGATTGGTACAAGCTGGAACCAAGTATGACCCCAAGGTTCCAAGTCAACCGAGGAGATATGTAGCACCATCTATTGAAAATACTGTCCTGCATGATACCAACATAAGAGACCTCGTGAAAAGCTCTTGTAAGAAGAGTAATCAAATATTGCATAAGCTCAAGCAACTCCTCAAAGGATTGCTTTTCGAAATAGCCAACTTGATGCACCATAGGGGTAAACTCCAGTAAGCCAACACTGGCTCCCTCAACTACATCAGCTGAAATGCAAACCCATGTGATCATTCAAGGGTTCCAAATCAATCTCAGAAAAGAACCACCATGTTGACACTTGCTACTCTAATCAACTATCAACCTATTGTGCGCAATCCACACCCTCCTCTCTTGAAACTCCAAAAAGTAAACATCGCCAAAACCCATATTAAAATATTTGAGAGGGCTGAAGTCTAAATCATGAATATATATCCTGCCAAGGAATCTCAGTGAAATCTAACACGACAATCCAATTGCCAAACTCAATCTTGGACATTGGAAAAAAAATCTGCCTATCCATAAAGAATAAGACACAATATATCCTCTCATGACATTCCAACAATGAATTAGATCAATCATAGTCACAACTCTAAAATCCACCTAACAAGGAATGTCTCTGCTGTTGCCAACCGGAATCATATAATTGAAACTCAACCTCCAAGTTTCAAAAGAATGATTCCAAACACAACAACACATCTAACCCATTGCAATCAATAACGCATCATTTGAAGATACGCTTACTAACTCCATGAAGTATTTGCTGTGACTGTCACTCACCAGAGTGGAAGCAATAAATAAATGAATTTTTTTCTGGGAAAACACCCAGCCAACTGACCTAAAGCCTGCCAAGACTCATAATCAATCTGCTTATAAAAAGATGCCACAATAACCAATGTGAAAATATAAGGACAGCGGAAATCAATCTGAAATCCCACTGAAAGTATAGGGGATATATATATGGAAGTAACTTAAGAGTCATCTCCTATGGTCAAATCACCTCTACCAACCAGCCGCAACCATAAAGTGCTCAACTTCTGGTATGAAGAAGTCATCCAACTCATCTTTGGGCCAAGAACTGAAGTCATGTATAGGCTGATTGGAAAATAGACAGCAGAACTGATGCCGTGACTTTCTTCACAACTCTAATCCTTAGTATATCTCCTTGAGGTGTCAGGCAAAGTCATAACTGCAAATGCAAACTTCTCCAACCTTATTGCTAAAAGGAAAGCAATCCTTTGCAAAAATACAACAAACTCATCAACATAACGGCTCATGGATTTAACATGCCTCCACTATACTATTCTGATGCAACCATCAAGACTTGCGAAACCTCTCACTATTCCAACTCCAAGGGTCTTTAAAAGATGAACCAAAGCATGCAGAAATTCACTGCCCTGAACGATCTGAGAGTAAACTACCAAAGTTAATAACACAAACCTTCATAAGATGAACTCTCTGAGTTTGGAAGATCTGAAGTAAACCAAAAACACTGCATTTCAAAACTGAAATTAGCAAAGTACAATCTGATTTTAGTGCTCACAAAGGACAACAGCAGTACCAATGAGTTTTTCAACTATAATCATGCGTACAAATTCCAGCTGGTGAGCTAAATCTAGAAGGCTACCTAGTTTCCTCATTCGTCTCTCTACTCATCCTAAAAAGGCTTGACCTTAGTGACAACAAGCTCACTGGGAAGTCTTCCATGCACTTCTCTTTTGCTGTTTGAAAAGGTTCAGGCATGGGAGGACACCCCGTTGTACCCCTTTATAGGAGATGTCCTAGGGGCATCCATTTTTCATTTTAATAAGAAATGGAAGACACTGAAACAGAGCTAGCTTCTGTCACTACATTGATTGACATGAGAGGTTAAAATCCTAGACCACTTCTTGGTGACTATAACCAGTAAAACATTTGCTGAACTTCGTTGTAGTTATGCTGCATGAAAGGAATACTTTCATCTCATGTATATGGCTGTGTTTCGTTTTACACAGTTTGTAGACTCGAACTCAGAGAGTACTTGACAAGTCCAAAATTTTCAACTCGGCAAATACTCAACAAAAACTCAACAACTTAGAAGTACTAAAAATAAAATTCACTTAAATAAATGTATTCCTTTTGTAAAATTCAATCGCAAAATGTATTAAATTAAAATCTGACATCTTGGCATGGTTTTATAGCAAAAACATGTGAAAAATGCATTTTAACCAATGTTTTACCTGCATCAACATTTTTACCCACATTATCTTACGTCTATAAAAATGTGAGTTAAACTTGTGAAAACTCACCTAGGAAAAAAAAATAGAGTACTTGGCAACTCGAAGAGTACTCACAAACATTTTTACCCACATTTCCTTACGTCTATAAAAATGTGAGTTAAACTTGTTAAAACTCACCTAGGAAAAAAAATAAAGAGTACTTGGCAACTCGAACAGTACTCGGAGTTTGCAAACTATGGTTTTAAACTTTTACACAAGTTGAAGATGTACAATTATGTAGATGGTAACTTGTTTGACCATCAGTTTGTAGATGGAACTTTGAAAACATAACATAGTAAGTTTAATATCATTGAAAAACCAAGGATTTTTGAAAATGTGGTAAGAAACTAGTTTAGCTAAGAAGCTACGGTTGCATGTCATGTACCCTTTTTCCAAAAAAACAGAAACTTGCTAAAAGTATTAAGTTCTCATTATCTCAAAATAGTAAATCAGGATCACATGACAGTTTGGGAAATTCTGAAATAATATTAATTTAATATTTGTTTATTGTTGCAAATCCAAATTTATCCCAACAAACAATCTTAGATTAGTAACTTCTTCTTTTGGGAACATTTTGTTGATTTTGGCAAGCTGGCTAGTAGTGGATTGGTTTTTGGAAAGTTTCCTTGGCAACTTTGGGCATTTTTGGCATCTAGTGGCTTTATGGAAGATGCCATAAAATGATTATGTCCATTTCATGAAAGTTTCCTCCATTTGAAGTTGTGGGATTTTGGAGCCTAAATTGAGTTTTGAAATTGGTTTCATATATGCTTGGTTTTGGCTCAAAGTTTCGTTGTTCTGGTTGCAGATTTGACTAAGGGTTTGCTTATTTCCTCAGATTTTACTTTCATATTTTGCTCATTGTAATGTATTAAGTCAACTCAAAAGTGCTTGGAAAACATCTCCAAGCAATCATCAACTGAAAATCCTCACTTCCTTGACAAAAAATAGTGTGCCAACTCCCTTTAATGAGAGCAACCCATGAAATGAAGTGACTAACCTGCGACCAATCAGCAAGTTCACAACTGAAAATCCTCACTACCTTGACAAAGAGTACTGTGCCAACTCCCTTGAATTAGAGCAACCCATGAAATGAAGTGACTGACCTGCAACCAATCAGCAAGTTCACAACTGAAAATTTGAGCCATTATTCGCCAAGGAACACCCCAGAGCATCCATTTGATAAATGCTCCAAACCTTAGAATCTTTCTCCAATCTGCTTGTGGATGAAGCTGTTGGAATACAAACACCACTGAGAGGGGAGGGGGGGTGAATCAGTGGTTACTTAAAAACATGTTCTTTTCAACTTTTACAATTATAACATGAAGTTATGAAATAAGAACAAGAAATACAAGAAGAACAAATTACACAATAATTATAGTGGGAAACCCCTTAGGGTAACAAACCACTTTGAATCTGAAACTTTATTAGCCTTTTGGGCAAAACTTTTAGAGCTACAACTCTGGGAAGCATTAACACCTTGTTTTAGAAACATCAATTTTAAGGAACACCAATCCCCTTAATCTGAAGTACCCACTTCAAGAAGATTAAGAAGCACCAACTTCTAACATGAAGAAAAATGAATTACAAATCAGAGGGTCATCTTTGTTACAATACACATCATGAAACAATAATTCAAGTCTAGGTTGAAAACACCAAGCAAGATATACTTCTCTTTCTGTTTACAACTGTTTACCCACTGGGGTAACCTAGTTTACTAATGCATAGATGTTGTACGGAAATGCAAATACATAAGATAGATCAGAGAATACCAGTCTTTAGTAATGATTTGTAACTTGAGTACATTTACAATGGTCACTGTATCATGATCTCTTCGAAGAGCAAATACAATGTTTATATAGAACCCGAAGCGGTGCGACCAAACGTCGTCACCCGTTCCCAACCGCCCAGTAGTAACTAAGTACCATCGGTGCATACATAACACAACTAACAACTGGCATAATAAACTATACGGCTAACATCATCCCCCCCTAAAGAAAAGTCGTCTCCGGACGACAACATGTCTGGAACCGAAACAAAATAGGAATGATGAACCACTACATACAAGAATCGAAACATGCTGCTCAGTCTCAACCTCGACCAATTGCGGCAAATCTGCTGCTCAAATGATACTGCCTCCGTGGCCAATCTGTCCGCCATGTTGCCTTCTCCACATCCAACTACTGGGTACGTTGAGCCAAGTCTCGCTCTACTGCCTCCAACCGGGTGGTCAGCTTCTCCTAAGCCCTTTGTGCCTCCACCACGGCAACCTCATGTCCAGTCGAGACATACTCTAGTGCCTCAAAGCGTAGTACCCTTCTACCTCTCTCGTCACCACTGGCGACAATCCATGCCTGCAGCATCTCTCGGTCTCATCCTTCGTCGTGGCTGAATACTCCTTCATCGCGGTTTAGGACTCCTTCGTCATGGCTGAAAACTCCTTCGTCGCGGCTGAAAATTCCTTCGTCGTGGCTGAAAATTCCTTCGTTGTGGCTGAAAACTCCTTCGTCGCGGCTGAAAATTCTTTCGTCGCGGCTGAAAACTCCTTTGTCGCGGCTACTCTCGTCTTCTCCCGCCCGCTGTTTACCGTCAAATGGCGGTAGTTTGGGCCCGTTTCTTTTTTCTTTTTTAATCTCTCATGGCTTCCACCGTTCGGTGGCCACCTTACGGTGGTTGCACCGTCGGGTGGTTCCACCATGCAGAACTTCCGTTTTTTTTTTTAAAATTTATCACTCTGTCAACTGTTTGCCTGGTGGTCACCCGACGGTGCGTGGTGGGCCCAGCGATCATGGTACGGCTTCAAATTCGAACTGTTGACAGTGTCGGCTATGGGTGGCTTGTCTAACTTCGAACCGTTGACAGCGTCGGCTATGGGTGGCTTGTCTAACTTCGAACAGTTGACAGCGTCGGCTATGGGTGGCTTGTTGTGCCAATGCTTTCAACGCTGTTGGGCCACGTCAGTTGCCCATTGTGCCAACATCCGTTGTTCGTCGAGTTTGTTAAGGGCATGCAAACGTTCCTGGAGGCTCTCCATGTCGCCCAGTTTGTTGTTGAGTGCTATTCGGAGGATGGGCACCATAAATTCTGCAGGGACCACGGTCTCTCGCTCGGAAATAAGGAGAATAAAGATTTTGAAGGCTACAGCTATGGGGTTCCAACCGTCGTCGACACGAGTGTCATCACCGAGGTTTTTACCTTTTGATTTTGCCTCCTGGTATTTGATGGGTTCTTCCTTTGTAAACTGGTGTACCGGGGTGACTTCCTCCTCCCTAATGCTTAGCATGTTACAAGATGGTGTGAAGAACTCGTAATCGTCCATTTGCCAATGAAAGAGGCCATTCATTGGATCTCCATTATCCCTAGAACATTCTTCCAACCCCAACACCCCTTCGTCATTGGGCTCCATTCTTCTTTTCCCTTCGTCTTCTCCCAATTGCTCTCCTTTGGATTCTGAGTTCGAAGATGCTAACTCCTCGCTCACCATTTGCGTGCGGAGATCAATCACATACTTCCTCCTGGCAGTCTCCATGGTGAGTGTGTTCCGCTTCCAGTTGTGGTTCACCTTCGCCGAGGTGAGCCACCCTCGTCCCAAAATAGCCTCGTACCCCTTTTTCTTTAGTGGGATCACCACAAAGTTGAGTACGAAGGGCTGTGTCCCAATCATCACGCGTTGAGCCATGAGGGTTCCGATGGGTTTGATGCCATGCTGGTCCGCTCCCAACAAGTTGAAGGTTGGAGGCCACAGCGTGGGTTTCCCCAACTTTTTCCATGTCTCCTCTGGAAGTACATTTACTCCGGACCCACCATCTACAATGGTGTCTGTGAGAGTGGTGCCAAGGATACCCATCTCGACGACTGTTGGGTACCTCCTGTTGTTTACAACAAGTATCATCGGGTCAATTGCAGACCCTCCGAGGATGTCTGTACGTGTGGTATTTGGCTGCGTGGCCAAGTTCCCCAACAGTGTCGTTCTCAAGTGAGGCATGGTGTGAAGGAGGTCTTGGAGTTTCACCGGTACCTCTAAATGTAACAGTTGTCTCAAAATGTTTTGTTCTGCCTCCCTCCGGTCCGAGGTGGTGGCCATCACCCATGTTTCTTTTTCTGCCTTCATCGCCTTCTCTATTTCTTCCTTAGCCTCCTGTGCTCGTTGTTTTTCTGTTTGAGGGTCTGGATATGTGGCTTGCTTTGCTTGCCCTCGGGTGACGGTCAGTACCGTACTCGTGCTTCCATCTATGTCTAGCCAATTAATTCCAGATTTCGGGCAGTTAGCATCCTCGTGGTTCCCAGGACCACACCAGCGGCATAGCTTCTGCGAGGTGTCGCCCTTGTCGCAGTCCTTTGCAAAGTGGCCCCATTGATTGCAAGCTCGGCATTGGATCACCGGCCGACCCTTGGAGTCATATTGTATTCGATTCCTTGTGTTGGTGTTGTTATTGTTATTGCCCCTTCTGCCACCGCGTTGGTTGCCTTCGTACCCGCCCGATGTAGTTGGTTGCTCTTGAGTAAATAACACTTGTTGATTCCTCACTTTCATGTTGTATGGGCATTCCTTGGTGGAATGGCCCATGATCTAGCAAATGTCACAAAATGCATTTTTGGGACATGATCCCTTTGTATGACCGCTCTCTTTGCAGTTCGTACACCACATGTCATCTTCCCCCTTGCCGGTACCCCCTTTCATGGTCTTGAACTCCATTCTTTCCATGTCCTTTTGGAGTGCCATGAATTTTTTCTTCGACTCACCATCACTACTACTGTCATCGTCGGCAGTGTCATCTTCGTCGTAAGAAGACTTGCTTCTTTTCTTCTTAGAGGTCTTCCGTTCGCTCTCCAAGTCCATTGCCCGGTTATAGGCATCTTCGTATAAGGTGGGGGGCACTATCTTCATTTTCCTCCATAGGTTCAATTTCAGGCTCTCCACGAGCCATCTTTTCTTCAAACCATCCGCTGGCTGGCTCTCCATTTTTTCGACTAACTCCTTTAGTCGGCGACTGTAGGCTCGCATAGTCTCCTTCTTGCCTTGTTTGGTACCGTATATCTTTGAAACAATTTCATTGTCATCCCTCAGGAGTCGAAACTCCTTCTGGAATTCTTTCTTGAGTTCGTCCCAAGTGGTCACCTTTGTTTTGTCCACATCAGAGTACCAGTTGATGGCTACCGCTCTGAGTGTGGCGTGAAACTGTTTCACCCATTCTGCCTGGTTGGCGACCCATTCGCAGACCAGATTGTCTCACACGTACGACAATGTCGTACTGGATCTTCCTTTCCATCTCCGTGGAATTTTGGCAACTTCTCCTTATTGGTCGCCATGTTTACTTTTCTAGGTGTCGACTGTGTTTGCAGCACCGGTTGTGTTACAGGCTGGGATGGTACTGTCGGCGTCGGTACCCCAGAAATGTTTGGTACCGTACCACTTGATGTCCTCGAACTACTGGAACTATCCAGGCCTGGTGGGCTACTGTGATACCCGTGCCCCTCGGTCACTTCGATACTCGCGGCGGCAGCGGTATCCTGAGCCTCCCTCCGTGCGGCTTCCTCATTTTCCTTCCTTCGGGCTTCTCTTGCTTCCATCCATGGGGTTAAGGTTAAGGACCCGAACAAGCTCCTTGTTTCCTCTAGGTGGTCCTCGTCACTTCTCCCGGCCTCCCGGTCAGATACCTCCAGACCCTCGCCTTCACTTACTCCCTTCAGTAGTCCTTCGGCGGCTTCTGTATATCTCCCTTCGTTCGGCTTGCTGTTGTGCGAGTACGACTTTTCTAGCGGCTTGTTCCTCCTTGAGTTCCTTTTTTCTATTTTTATTCAATTGATTGGGCATGAATTCTTTGCTCACTTCTCCACAGGGAAATAATCAACACATCAATTTTTTTTTTTTGCTTTCTTGAGTACATCTAGACAGCGGCGCCAAATGTCTACCCACTGGGGTAACCTAGTTTACTGATGCATAGACGTTGTACAGAAATGCAAATACATAAGATAGATCAGAGAATACCAGAGTCTTTATTAATCATTCGTAACTTGAGTACATTTACAATGGTCACTCTATCATGATCTCTTCGAAGAGCAAATACAATGTTTATATAGAACCCGAAGCGGTGCGACCAAACGTCGTCACCCGTTCCCAACCGCCCGGTAGTAACTAAGTACCGTCGGTGCATACATAACACAACTAACAGCCAACATAATAAACTATACGGCTAACAACAACTTTGTTCCCTTTTACATCAACAAATGTGTATTCAGATATTCCTTTACATGTGATATTAATCAAAATCAGAACCTTACAATCTGATATGAAATCATTAATCTGAAAATGGAATAATAGATTTGAAAGTTAAATCAACTTATCCTTCTTGAAATGACAAACTCTTAATTTTCCTTTCAAATTATTAAGCACCCAAAAGTGTACTTATGTACCAAAAATAAATCTGATCAAATACTGATTTAAATCACAGGAAAACAATGCATCTCCCTTCCTCAACCTCTGCTAAATCCTTGCAAGCAATATCAAAACATATGATGCATATTTGAATGAAATAGCTTTACCCTTCACTATGCTGTCTAATCCACCTGCAACCTTGCCTTCTGGTCTAATTCGAATATCTTCCAAATCCTTCCAAAACCTGCAAGACAACCTATACCCCTGTTTGAAGGAATGAATCCCCTATTTATAAATGTAGATAGTCGTTTTCCAGCAACCCATTAACCTGTCCAAAACTGCTTTAGACCAAAACTGGTTATAATTGTCAAAATTGCCAGAAACTGCCTTCGTTGAAATGCCTTTTCTCTCTCCAACCATGTGTTATCCAAAAATTGGCTCCAACCCATTTCAGATATGTATGTTACCTTTCCAGAAAGGTATAATAGTCGAGGGTTTGTTTAAGACGTAATATGTGAAAATGTAATTAGACCAAAGTTGGGTAGTTATGTTATCCAAAAACTGGCTCCGACCCATTTCAGATCTGTCTGTTACCTTTCCAGAAAGGTATAATAGTCGGGGTTTGTTTAAGACGTAATATGTGAAAATCTAATTAGACCGACACTGGGTAGTTATGAAATTAATTTTTTTTTCACCATAACTAATTATATAAAGTGTTAATCACTTCAAACTTAACACTTAGCACCATAGTGATGTTTTAATCCATATAGAGGATCATTTAGGATTATGAAACACTTACCAAGAGAATCATATCATATTAATTAACATGCATATCAAATATGATATTAACCACAATCAACATAACCATGTGAGATAAAATTCATTATATGACTTCCATATCCATCACCATCACTTCTGACCATCAACTGAGATACCTGATCAAAATGTCTTATTGACATCAATGACAATAACCAAAGACCAAAATACCAAAGGTTCAACAGAAGCAATGGAATCACATAATGGCTGGTAAGAAAAAGAAGAACACCTTTAAGTTTGAAATTTTGATCCTTATATCTCCAAAGTTCACTCCTATGACTCCCAATAATTCTTGTTTAGAATCCCAAGCATGGATACCCAACCAAGAATAATCTCTTGTATAACTAGAAAGGTGCACACCAAAACTCCAAGTGCCACCTAAATCAACATGCGCATCAAAGAAATTCGTGACCTCTTTGGTAACCTCATGTAGCCCATTTATGAAGGCATCAACAATTAAGGTGCAAGGAGCAATTGCTATCTTCAAAACTAACCCCCAAGAAAGATTAGTATATAATAAAACATCACTCAATCAAAGGGATCGATTGCCAAACATGCAGATTTCAGGTTTAGGTCCTCCTTTCTCCAAAACTACATAAATGTGAAGCTTGAAATCTCCTTCCCTTGCTGCTGTTCTGAGAATTCCAGCAAGCTCAATCACCCTGTTTGGAAACATTTCAAAATCTGAAATGTGAAAGTCTCCAAGAACCAATACATCCCATGAAGGAACCACCTCTCCAACTACATATGAAAGGCATATAATACTACTTGTCAAATCAGATTAAGTATGAATTGTTCCACTTGTTGGCCAACTCCAATATTCAAGACCAATCTTCATGCAAGAATGAAGCAACTCAAAGCGGATACCAACAAGGAAATAACTCTCTTTTGAAATCATTAATTTGCATACCCAAATTACCTTCCAGTTCCTCATGTAGTAAGGAAAGATGAAGCCTCCTAGTGTCATATCACTCCAAATGTAGTCATCTTTCTCCTCTTTTGCATATTTCGTATATGTTGGTCTTACAGGAGGGTAACCAATCACCCCAGAAATTGAACATAGTTTAACAGCAAGCTGAAAACCATAATCTAACACAAGTCCCGAGTCTTCACCCTGTTCCCACACCTTGCTATTTTTACCAAGTGCAGTGCTAGAACCAAGTGATGTTCCATCATCCAACTCAAAAAATGGATTGTCATATGTCTTCTCAACTCCCATCTCAAACAATGGGTTATAAATAGACACAAATTGATTATGTCAAGAAAGTGAACTGCTGCTATGATGATTACCAAAACCAGACCATATGTCACACCTATCAGTAGTAACTCTATAGCTGTCCCAAATCTCTTGTGCATCTCCATTACCATCCCACGAAGCTCCTTTCCTTGTGCACAGTTGCACAGCTTGATTGGTTTCTGCTTGTTTCTAGATATTTCTGCTTTGTAATAATCTTGGAAATGATAATGGTTTTGTTTTTTGAGCTGACTATTTTTTCTTAGTACTATAAAAAAATGTGATTAATCATGACCCCATCGCTTTGTTGTATTGTTTGCTGAGTTTTGCAAGAAGTGGTTTTGAATTTATTTCAAATTTTCATTATATCTATCTTTTTTTAAGGTTCATTTTTACAGTAGAGGCAGATAGGCACTGACCACAGGAAGATTGAGAAGTTTTAGTTGAGTGTTAGGATTAAGACATTTAATTTAATTTGTTTTTCTTTTTAATAAAAAATATGAATGGATCTACTTTAGAAGTTATAAGGATTTTTTAATTCAGGTATGTTTTGCAGATCCCTAGATGGCTTCACTGGGGATCTGTCCTAGGATTTGGAGCTGTGGGGTTTCCATGGACAAATCGGTGATAGAGATGTAAATATAAACTATTTGCTTTTAAACCCTACCCTGTTCTTATGATTTTTTTGTTTTTATATGTTGTGTTTATTTTTATCTCATCATTCTATATTTGACATGACATAACAAAAACTCTTTTAAGCCTATAGTTTTAGTATTTTACATAGTTACACCGCCCTGGGGGACGGGGGGACAAGTTTCCGGGCAGGGGGGACAGAGGGGCCTCAATTTGGGGA
>MU226523.1:523627-537859 GCA_018584345.1 Thuja plicata | reverse complement strand
AAAATCTTTTGAACAAGGTAAAGAATCTTCCTCTTCTTCTTGCTCCTTGTCACTCCTCTTTGGCTTGCAATCACTCTTTTCACTCTACCAAACACTCTTTTATGAGCTCTTCACTCTTCTTCTTCTTCTTGCTGTTGCAAACACAAAAAAATCATAAAATGAATGCAAATGAAGCCCCATATGGTTTTCTATCATTTTAGCACAAGAAGTGGACCTCACATGGCTTAGGGTTGAAAAACGAAACACTAAACAATATTATAATGTTTTTGTTTTTTTTTAAAATTACTTTATTTTATGTGCTTTGACGGGGGATGTCCGTGCGTCCCCTTTTGGGGTCGAGGGACGTTTTGGCGTCCCCGTTCCCCAAAGGGGGATGTGGGGACGTCCCCGCGTCCCCGACGAATGGTGGCCACTTGGTGGCGCCGCTGGAAACGTGGGAACGACGTCCCCCCGTCCTGGGTGCGTTGGGGATTTGGGGGGGGGGGACGCGTCCCCGTGTTACTCTGGTATTTTATGAATATTACATTGTTCTTTAGTTTACCAATTTTCCTGCATTTAAACCAAGCAAATGGATTTCGATTACATTTTTTTTTTACTTTGTGTAAATAAAATGCTATTGTTATGGACTTCTTGCAACCATTGTTTCTGAATGCTAGCTTAGTTCAGCACATTTGTAAAATCCCTAATTTTTCAAAGACTTTAATCTCACACATACTTGCATAGTGTACACACATGCATACCCTTGCAAACTTGCATGCCCATGCCCATGCCCATGCCCATGCCCATGCAAACCCACATGCATGCATCCGCACACACATGCATGCATCTGCACACAAGCTCGTGCATGCACACACACATGCACACAAGCGCACACACATGTACGTGCATAAGCACATGAAATGAAGCAAGATATGTGTAAATGCTTCTTAAACATACCTTAGAGGCGACCATGCAATAGTTTAAATTATTTACAATTATAGAAAGGAGAAATATTTATAAAACATACAAATATACCTTAACATAGGTGTGCATGGAGAAAACCCTTTTGGGAGAAAGAGGAGCTAAATTAATTATTCAATAATCTTAACATGGTTACAATACATTTGCCAAGACTGTCTTTACAGGGGGTATCACTATCATAAAAATCTAGAACGATTTCAGCAGCATAACAATTTTGGCAAACTAAGCCATACAAACTGCATTCCATAGCTGCTTAAATAATTAAGCAAGGTTCAAACTGGAAAATATGAATGGTTTGGAAAATAATCAGCAGTACTGAAGAAAGTATGGTGCTCAAACTTGTTGATGTTTTTAGCTTCGATCAGATAAAATAGTTATAATATTATGAGAAAAGATCAATCTGTACTATACATGCATATTAATATATATATAATAATAATATATATTATTATTATATATATATTAATATACATACGTATATTTATATTTTGATTGTATTTGATCTCCTCACATAATAATTATACTATGGATCGGATAAACATTATCTAATATACTATTGATATATATGAGACCAATTAATATCGGATATATCATTGATTGATAATACCGATTTGTATCAGTTATACTTATTACCGTTTTATATCAGTTAGCATCAATAACAAATTTGGTTATTACTTAACACACCGATCAAGTATCAGTTGACTAATATGAAGTGCTGCGATCGGATATTATCGAGCAGCATGATCGGGTGCCTTGTGTTATCGGGTGCGTCTTCAATATGCAATGTTTTGGAATTGCTAAATGCCGATTAGCATTATCGGTTAATGACAGCAAATAATATTGTGAAGAGACATGATAATGTAGAGTCATGAGGAGACATGCCTCTATACTATTATGTCTCCTAAATTAATATTCATTTGTTGATTGATCAAAGACAGGCATATACAACTATTGAATGTGAAGTCTTCTCATTTCCAGTCAGCAAATAATTCAGAGATAATTTCTATTAACCCTTCCTTTGTAATATTTTGTACTTGTGAAATCATTTTGAAATTTAGTCTTCTATTTGCTGCATACCTGAAATAAAAGACATATATTAGTGAAAATAAAATTGCATTCATTTCTAACTTTGTTATAAATCTAATTCTTTAACGTGGTATCAAAGCTAAGTTAAGGAAGATCAAATTAGATTGAAGATAGCAAAACTAATTAAAATTATAAACCTTGTAAAATCACATTCCTCTCTACATAATGGCAAGTGGAGTTAAATTCAAGGATTGTCTTGAGGGAGCTTCTAATTTTGTTTCATGGAAATTTAGAATCATGCTTACATTAAGAGAAAATGAACTAGACTCATATGTAAGGGAAAACATACCAGAACCAAATGACAATGATGAGAAAATTCAATGGAATAAAAGTACTGGAAAGGCTATGAAGATCATAGTGGATGCAGTTAGGGATCACTTAGTTCCAATTATCTCTAAATATGATACTGCATACCACATGTATAACGCCATAGCAGACATGTATGAAATAAATAACACTAGCAGAGCACTCACCTTGAAGAATCAACTTCATCACATGAAAATAAATAAAGGAGAAACTATTACATCCTACTTCATGAGGATCATCGAAGTAAGGGACCAATTGTCCACCATAGGGCATGAAATAGACAACAAAGAAATTGCAATGATATCTCTAAATGGTCTACCAAAATTTTGGGAGTCCTTTATACAAGGAATAAGTGCTCATTCCAAATTCCCAAAGTTTGATAGACTAAAAATGGACTGTATTCAAGAGGAATCAAGGATAATTACCAGAGGAATAAATCCAGACACAACAAATGAGGACATCCATGTATTATACTCCAAATCCCACAAGAAAGGGAAGAAGAGAAACTTGAAAAGAAAGAATGAGAAGGGTTCAAACGGGAAAGGCTCCTCCAAGAAGAGAAGAGACATATCACAAGTACAATGCTTCAGATGTGATCAATATGGACATTATGCCCAGAAGTCTCCAGACAGACTAAAACAACAAGCTACCTTCGCTAAAGTTGGAAAGACTAGCCCAGAAGAATACTCTGAGAAGTATGTGTTCTATTCAGCCTTGTCAAGTCAAACATCCAACAACCCTAACACTTGGGTGATTGATAGTGGGGCATCCCATCGTATCACAGGATATAGAGAACACCTAGATACTCTTGAAGAAAATTCTGATGAGGAGGTGACTATTGGAGATGACACCAACTACCCTGTTAAAGGGGTTGGAACCTGTAACATAAATCTAAAGTCAAGCATATCACTTTAGCTCACTGGGGTTCTGTTCGTACAAAGAATAAAGAGGAACCTTGTGTCTATCTCAACACTTGAAGATACAGAATAACCTTAATGGAAGGAGAGGTTTTGGCATGGCCAAAGAACTCCACCATCAAGAAGGCTCTATCCATAGGAGTTAGGCATGGATCACTCTACAAGTTAAACATCAGCCCTTCTCAAGCTCTCGTTCATGAAAGTTCAAGCTCAAACGAGATTTGGCACAGAAGATTAGGACACCTTCATTTCCGAGCTCTACCCACCATAGAAAAGATAGTGAATGGTATGCCTAAGTTGAATCACAACCATAAAGGAACCTGCAAGGGCTGTGCCCTAGGTAAGAATACTAAAGGAACGTTTCATAATAGTTCTAGCAAAAGCAATAATGTATTAGAACTCATTCATTCAGACTTATGTGGACCCATGTCTATACATTCTATGGGGGGTTTTTTGTACTATGTAATATTTGTTGATGACTTCTCCTGGAAGACTTGGATTTATTTCCTAAAAAAAAGGAGTCTGAAGAAACTCTTTTGAAATTTAAGGAATTTAACTCTTGTAGAAAACCTGTGAGGGAAGAAAATCAAAACCCTTAGAACAGACAATGGAGGGAATATACTTCTGATGTATTTAAAGAGTTTTGTGTAAATGTCGGGATTAAGAGGGAGTTCACTGTACCCTACAACCCTCAACAAAACGGAGTAGCTAAAAGAAAGAATAGGACCATAGTAGAGGCTGCTAGAGGCATGATGTTTGATCAAAACATGGAAATTTCATTTTGGGCTGAAGCCTCTCAAACAACCGTCTACATCCAAAATAGATGTCCTCACTCACTCCTAGACAACAAAACTCTAGAAGAAGTCTTCACAGGTATGAAGCCTGACATCAACCACTTAAGAATCTTTGGTTGTCCTGTATACATTTATGTGCCTAAAGAAAAGAGGACCAAATTAGAACCGTTCGAAAAGAAGGGATTATTTGTGGGGTATAGTGAAACCTCTAAGGCTTATAGAATCTACATACCAGGTCAAAAACACATTGAACTTAGTAGAGTTGTAACATTTGAAGAAGACATTGCCTTCAAAAGATCTATAAGCTCCCTTGAGTTAGAAAATCAGGATCCTACTAAAACCATGGAAGAGGACCCTGCTCTTGAGGTTCAGAGGGAGAACCCATCTGAAGTAGTAAATGATGATCACATCATTCCATCAGAAGAACCACTCAAAACAAACCGAAAGAGACCTCTTTGGGCCAAAAAAGTAACCCAGGAAGCCGAAAACTTTGTAGCTCCTAAAGGAACTTTTCGAGAGAGCAAAAGACCACAGATTTTCTAATTATGTGGCATTAATGAGTGAGATCATAAATGCAGAACCTGAGAGGGTTAAAGAAGCTCTGAAATAACATTTATGGAAAGATGCCATGACATAAGAGAATCAATCCATCATTAAGAATGATGTCTGGGACATTGTGCCTAGACCTAAGAACAAATCAGTGGTATCATCCAAATGGCTATTTAAGATTAAGCATGCAGCAAATGGCAGCATTGAGAAACACAAAGCCAGATTTGTGGCCAGAGGGTTCTCACAGAAAGAAGGCATTGATTATGAAGAAACCTTTGCACCAGTTGCACAATATACATCCGTTAGAGCCATCATTGCCATTGCCGCATCTTCGAGGTGGAAAATTCACCAGATGAATGTAAAGACAATTTTTCTGAATGGTGCAATTGAAGAGGAAGTATATCTTGAAAAGCTAGAAGGTTTCATCATTCACAATGCAAAATCTCATGTTTGTAGGCTAAAGAAGGCATTGTATGGGTTAAAGCAAGCTCCCCGAGCTTGGTATGAAAGAATTGATCACTACCTCCTAGGATTAGGCTTATCCAAAAATGATGCAGATCCCAATCTTTACTTCAAGATAACAAATCGTGACATGGTAATTCTTGTATTATATGTTTATGATTTACTAATCACAGGAGAAGATCACTTAATCACTCAATGCAAAGAAGAACTAGCCACAGAGTTTGAAATGAAGGATTTGGGAATCCTCCACTATTTTCTTGGTTTGGAAGTCTGGCAACATGAAAATTACATCACTCTGAGTCAAGGAAAGTATATAGTTGATATTCTGAAAAGGTTTAGAATGTTGGAATGTAGACCAATGTCCACACCTATGGAAACAAACTTGCATAAATTGAAGGAAGCTGCAGTAGACTCAGAATTTGCAGATCCGACACTCTACAGACAGATTATTGGATCCCTAATGTACTTGGTCAACACCAGATCTGATATTTGTTATGCTGTGAATGCACTCAGTCAGTTAATGTGTGAGCCTAAAGAGATGCACCTTGTTGCAGCAAAACATATCTTGAGGTATCTTCGAAGAACCATTGGATATGGTCTCAAATATGACCAAGTGAAACTTGAACTTCATGGTTACACAAATTAAGATTGGACTGGTAGTGTGGTGGACAGAAAAAGCACATCAGGAGGATTAGCAGAAAGCAATCATCTGTTGCACAGAGTTCTATTGAAGCAGAATACATTGCTGCCTCCATGAGTGCAAGAGAAGCTGTGTGGCTCAGAAAGCTCTTAGTAGGACTGTTTGGACAGCCCCTGGAACCCACTATCATCCATTGTGACATTCAAAGTTGTATCAAGCTCTCTGTGAATTTTGTGTTTCACGACAAGTCCAAGCATATAGAGATTCCTTATCACTATGTTAGAGACATGGTAGAAAGGAATGTGATCCAGTTACAGTCTATTAGTACAAGTGATCAAACTGCTGACATCCTCACCAAGTCTCTCTCCAGGACAAAAGTTGAACATTTGAGAGATAAACTTGGTATGGTTGATAATATAATTAGAGATTGAATCTAAATTGTATTTCTAGTTGTACTAATATATAAAGATGTTTAATGTGTAAACTCTTTTGCTTGTCATGTGTGTGACTCCATGACTTCATGAGGCTCCACTTGTGTACATTGAAGAAGAGTGACGATTTTTCTACTATATACACTTGTAAATGTTTGATGTTGTAAAGTGACGACTTTACGACATCTCCATCATGATAGATATCATGCGACGTGATATCCGTGTGCATGTCTTGATGATTAGAATCTCTTAAATATCATGGTAGATATCATAAGGCTGATATCATTAAATACACCATAGATGAGTTAGAGATCTTCATGGTGGATATTATGTGATGTAATATTCGTGGATATGCCATGATTCAGTATCCATATGGTAGACATCATGAGATGTGATGTCAGTGCACATACCATGGATATCTGCGAGATATGGTGAATATCATGTAACTTGATATCCATGCTCATACCATATCTCCTGATATCACGGTGAGGTGATATCTTCTCTATTTCACAGTTAATGGACTTATTGTGATTTGCAATTTTTTTTGATATTTTTATCTTCTCTAAACTAAGAGGGAGTGTTGATGTTTGTAGCTTCGATCAGATAAAAAAGTTATAATATTATGAGAAAAGATCAATCTGTATTATAATAATAATAATAATAATAATAATATATATTTTTATTATATATATATTAATATACATAGGTATATTTATATTTTAATTGTATTTGATCTCCTCACATAATAATTATACTATGGATTGGATAAACATCATCTAATATACTATCGATATTTATGAGACCGATTAATATTGGTTATATCATTGATTGATAATACCGATTTGTATCGGTTATACTTATTACCAATTTATATCGGTTAGCATCAATAACAAATCTGGTTATTACTAACACACCGATCAAGTATCGGTTGACTAATATGAAGTGCTGCGGTCGGATATTATCGAGCAGCATGATCGGGTGCCTAGTGTTATCGGGTGCCTCTTCAATATGCAATGTTTTGGAATTGCTAAATGCCGATTAGCATTATTGGTTAATGACAGCAAATAATATTGTGAAGAGACATGATAATATAGAGTCATGTCTCCTTAATGCCTCTATACTATTATGTCTCCTATATTTATATTCATTTGTTGATTGATCAAAGACAAGCATATACAACTATTGAATGTGAAGTCTTCTCATTTCCAGTCAGAAAATAATTCAGAGATAATTTCTATTAACCCTTCCTTTGTAATATTTTATACTTGTGAAATCATTTTGAAATTCATAGTCTTCTATTTGCTGCATACCTGAAATAAAAGACATATATTAGTGAAAATAAAATCGCATTCATTTCTAATTTTGTCATAAATCTAATTCTTTAACAAAACTAAGCATCCAAATTGCAACTACCTCTTTGGTAAAAGAACTGTTAGACTATTTCAGCAAATAAGTTGCACATTTTAGATTGTCATATTTGATCATCCAAACTTGGGTGCCTCAATTCGTCATTATTCAACCCATTCAAAGATACTTCATTGCAATTGTCCAAGCTTGTTGTAATGCTGAACAAGATTCCAATACAACCTCTCTTACATTCTCTCAGGCTTCATTAGAATTTGCCATATGTAACTCTTTGACATGATGACCTTACACACCACAAGATGTCCACATATGGCCAAAGAATGCCACGTCAATGTGGGATGCCTATCCACTAAAGAGGAATTCAATGTCACCTCCAAATGGAATTTCAACTCTCCCACATGAATATAAAATAATCAAAACATGAAATAATGAATGCATACAAAAACATTAATATTGAATGTTGGGAATGCAATGTTGAGACACCTTTCCCCAACATTGTCACTTGTCAAACACCTTGAAAGAGTGAAAGGAAAACTTACCAACATTGAAATCTAATTGTTAGGCGTCGAAAGGCTTATAGACACAATGCACCACTTGATCTCTGAGAGGCCCATAGACTCATTGTACCACTTGAACTTCTGTGTGCTCATAGACATAGTCAAAGAATATGCAACATTCGTCAAAGTATCAATCTTCTCTAGCACCACCCTCCCATCGTCTATTGTGTCACAAACAAAATGGTACTGAAATGTGTGGAAATGTGGTCCTAGCCCATGGATGCAAACTAAGATCTCAATCGTCCAACATTATTATTGAGAACATAAATAGGTTTAGCTAAAATCTTAATAAGAGAGCTGAGTGCTTGGGATCCATGTTCCATTTTGAGGGTTGGAGTTGAGAGTGATATGTGATCTAGGGTTTAAATTAGAAAAATGACGACTTTTGGCAATAACAGTAAATTACAGATCCAAAAGCAAACATAGTAGGCCAGATTTGGAAATGAGACATAGAATGGAACCTGGATATGCAAATTGGAGATGAAATTGTTCGACTGATGTGCTGGGTGCCCTAGTCTGAGGTGCCTGTGAATGACAAGGAGGAGCAAAATTGTAGTAAGGAGGTTTTGTAGGTCTGTCTCTCGAAAATACAGCCGAAAATAGTCGGTCACGTGTGTTAGGTGCCCTAGTCCAGGTGTTTTTGCCTTTTCTAAAGTCCTCGTAACCTTTGATAGTCTGCTTTACGCTCCTTTAACACTTTCACTCTCAGATCTGAACTCACAGACGAAAAATGGGGAAGAAGGGTTGTGCTGTATAGGGGCTTGCTTGCCTAAAGTCAAACCATGTGTTGGTATTTCCACCTCTACAATAGCTAATGGTGATGTAAAATAGACCTTGTCCCAAAGAGGTTAGAGGCTAAACAATAGTGGAAATGTTGAAATAATAAATATTACCTCAAGTATGAAACCCTAGGCATGAAGTCTCACACAAGGCTTGATGTTGCATGCTTTCATAATGGAGAAACACATTATGATTGATCATGATTGCTGCAACAAATTTGTATGCTTGAATTCTTTGCTCCTTGATTGTAGATCTGTGCTCAATTGATTTGAATATGCTTAATTGAATTTGCTTGTAGGACCTAATAGTTGATAGGAATTTGAAATGAGAGAGGGAGTTGTATTTTTTAACTTTGATTTTTAGGGAAGGCCGATACTAGAAGACAGATTCTCGCTATTTGCAAAGCCAATATTCATATTTCAAAATTTAGGGCCAAACTGCCTGAATAGGGGCGCCCAATGCCCTAGTCATAGTAGTTTGAGCCATGAAAAGGTCGTGAATAAGGGAATGCACCAAGTTTACAGCAACAGTCCTGAAACTGAGCATAACAAGGCATAAATTTGCCAAAGTGGGTCCAAACTAAGTGTAAAATTGTAAAGGGATACAATTTATGACACTACAAGTACTAAACTTAAACATGTTTTATCCTTATAGTAAAGGTTGGGTTCTTTGCCATACTTATGGAATTGTGAGTGTCACAAATGACTAATTAGTTTTCTAATTTATCCTAACATTTGAACACAATCTCTTAAACCAGATGGCTTCCTTACAATTATGAGTGGCTTCCATATAGGTTACCTCAGTAGTGGACAAAGCGACCACAACTTGTTGCTTACTCGTCCAGTTGATTGTTTTACCAAACATAGTGAAAAGATATCCACTAGTGGATCTCTTGTTGCCAACATCTCTATCCCAATTAGAATCCAAGAATAGTCACTGAGTGCCAACCCCTTGTTACCAACATCTCTTGCCAAATACCTGAAGACCCTCTTCACACTATCCTAGCATACTCATCCAGGATTGGCAATAAATTGGCTAAGGACTACCATTTCTTGGGAAATGCTTCATCTTGTGCAAACCATAGCATACATCAAACTCCCAACTACACATAATAAGGTACTATGCTTATATCCCTCTATCTCACTAGAAGTCAAACATTGCTCAAGTGATAACCTAGTGTCCATTGAAATAGGAATACACAATTGTCCACAAGTTTACATGTTGAATCTCTCCAATGTGAAGTTCACATACTTTAGCTCAATCAAAGCTTTTTGTTAGCTTTCTCTTTTGATTTTCTCCCCTATATGATTTTATTTTCCCTTAAGTCCATCTCAAACTGTGCTGAAATTGAGATTTCAATTCACAAATCAAACTTTCCCTATTCCAAAATAATAACACATCATCACCAAATAATGCAATTATGAGGAAGTGATCATTTTCTATCTTATAATATATGCAAATATTTGATTTGGATCTTGGAAATCTTAATCCCAACACATAAGAATCAAATTTTTGTTACCATACAAAGATTTCTTCTATTTGCAAACCAATATTCTTTCCCCTTTCCAATGTAGTACTTTGCTCATGACATAAATCGCTTGTTCCGAATCACCATGAAGGAAAGTCGTTTTTAGATTCATCTGGTCAACCTCAAGAATAAATGTTGTAATTGATTCTGGTTCATTGATGTGGAAAACTGGGAAAACTCATTCCTCAGACATATTCCTCTTGACTGAATATGCATCCACAAACAAAATGATAACATCAATTCCTTGGAATCCATTTTGTTATAAAAAAGCAAGAACGTAGACAGATCATTGCTAGTTAGAAGCAAGGAATAAAAGTTATAAAACATGTAGCCACAAAAGAAAGATGGGAACCTGCTGAATTGAAAGAAAACTGTGATATCATCTTATTGGTGGCTGTTAAAGGAATATTCGATTGCCAGCCAAGAGCCTTGTCCTAGATGGAGGCAGCCTACAAGAATATATCCCTACTCCACTCTGGAGGGAATACGTTGAACTGGTCAAGCTTATTTTATTTTTGGGTCAAACATCGCATTAAATTAATTTCAGACTGCCATTGGCTCACACACCCATATGGTCTCTCCCTTTCTAATGCAGGGAAGTTGTCAAGAATAAAATGCTATGTTTGGGCTCATCTTTATGTATATAGTAGATATATTAAATGTTTACACTTTTAAAATAAACTTTTTTAGTTTGCTTTAACTTGTTTTTAGACATTTTCCTTTTTTTTTGTATTTAAAAAAATTGAATATTATAATTTATATATAATTTTAATAGCTGACCCATTTACATCTTCAAAATCCAAAATTTTTTTGCTGTTCCTGTGTTGCTCTCCACATGCCTGCCCTTCCTGAACCCTGCTCCTTGAAATCTAGAGAAACACTTGTTTTAGTTGTACCATATTGAACTTTGATGTGCTGGTGTTATGTTATTGATGTATTATGATGTTGTGATGAGGTCTGGTATAACATATTCTCATAATGTGCGTGTTCCTAGGTGTTTGTAATCTTGCTTTGATAATTTTATGGCATATTTGGTCAGCTTTATGTCTGATTTGATACGTAACAATGTAAACAAGCTATTTCCTTATATTTTATTTAATGTAAGTTGTCCTAGATCATTAGGTTAAATTTGTTTTTGTATTCCGTAAGGCCACTTGAAAAGAATATGAGGCTTAGATTTTCCTTTTTTTTTTTGTTTCAAAAGGGGTTTTCCCCACTCTTTGTACTCATGAATCCGAGTCTCAATCAAGGAAATATCCCTTGCTTTTCAGTACAGATATCTTGCTGAAATTGCCTTCTCGATCTTTTAGATTTACAGTTGTATTCCCCAATACTAGTTATGATTAATAGGAGTACCTCCCTGCAGGCATTGGGTTTTAGCCTTTTTGATTACTTTTTAAGCAAATACCTCTGGAATCTCTTTAGGATTTTGTACTTGTGCCTATTTACATTAGACAGGCTATCGACAGAGACAAGAATGAAATAAGTTGTGAAAAGAGTTCTAGAAAAGAAATAGAAGTGATAGTTGAATTTCATTTCAAAATTCTTCTTAATGCACGACTACTTTAAGAATAAAGGTTTCTTCAAGATAATGCTATGCTTGAAAAACTCAAGTTTCATACTGCTGAAAGTTGCTGATACATCGAATGTTCAGAAATGTAGCTTGTGCTATGTGTTGTGTCTGTGTGTATTAAATGTTCATTGTAAAATGTAAAGTCCATGTCTGTTTCAAGTAAACAATTGTAGATTGCTGTTCATTGCACATGCTTTCAAGATTGTCAGAAACACATGCTTTTTGGAACCACCTAAAAAAATTGTCATGTAGTAAAGACTTTGTCATGGGACACAAATAGCGCTCATTGTGCCTGCACTTCTGTACCTTCGGCATGCTTGTGAACTTATATTAATGTATTTGCTTACCTAAAGAGCATCTTGCTGTATATGTTGGAACTTCAGGCACGAGTGGATGTGAGACAGGGTTCATGGTTCTGCCCATTTCAAGATGTTAGTGGACAACTTGCAGGGTTACTGAGTAATCCACCATATATTCCATCTGATCAAATTTCAGGGTTACAATCAGAGGTTGGCAAACATGAACCAAGGTTAGCACTTGACGGAGGAAAGGAGGGTGTCAGTGATCTTGTACTTTTATGCAAAGGAGCCATCTCTGCATTACGCGCAGGTGGTTTTGTTGGGCTTGAGGTATATTTTCTATTCAGGCATTTTGTCTTACTGCATTTTTATAATTTTATTGTGCTGCCAAACTACACTCTATGATAGCTTCTTAATCTGTGCAGACAAATGGTGGAAGGCAAGCTGAGGTTATTGCAGACATCTTATGCAGTACATCAGACAACAGTTTTAGGGATGTCCAGATTATAGCTGACTATGCAGGCATACCTCGATTTGTGACCGCTTTCCGTTGCTAAGCCATTACAGAGGCCACCGATTGAAACTGATTGACATTACTTGCAGGTGGGAAGATGATCACCTCTATGGAAGAAATGAATGTGCCTTTATCTGAGTGAAAGTTTTCAAAACCCTGTTGTTTAACCATCTGAAGTTAGATTATGAATCACGACTATAATCATGTACAAGCATGAGTTCCTTGAGAGGTGAAAGCATGCAAAATATAACACCTTATATTGTAGAATGCACCTATGCTGAGGTCTGAACTAGAAAGGCATATTGGAGCGTTCGTATAATGCCATTTTCTTGCTGATGCTTGTGGTTTGGCCATGTGCAAAGGTTCCTTGTCTCCTTGTAGCAACCCTCAAGTTGTACCCAAAGTTCAGTATCCATACAGGTAATCATCTGTCCATAGGGGACATACATCGATCTAAGATAAGCATGTCTATACGGAACAAATATTCGACCTTATTGTACATCTCTAAGTACATACTTTAATTTTAAAATATGACGTCTCAAAATAAAAAAATTCATCCACAGAGTAATAACACTCTACAAGATTTCATAATCTAAGATATAAGGGTAAAAACTTAATTTAGAAGAGTAACTATTATTTAACTACCATAAAATCAGAGTTATCTTAAACATGTTTTGATAAAGTAAGCAGCCAAACAAGAGGATAAGTTTGCATTCTTACATGATATTCTTAAAATTCTTATACCATGCAGTTGATTTCATTTGGTTAAGGAAACTTCATTAGATGTCTAGATGATTGCAATTTTGTAATGTACTGAACACGTACGGTGTCTCACCGTACTCAGACTCCCCTCCCTTAAGCCCAAATGGCAAAGCGCACCCGTAGGAACTTCTGGGTATTGGCTAAATAGCAAACTAAAACGTAAAACATATTAAGGAAGTTTAAAAAAAGTTGAAAAAAAAACTAAACTAAGTGTCCCCCTTGGTAAGAAATACGTTTTAGTTTGCTGCATAGACGTTTCCGAACTTCTGTCCCTATTCCGCACGGAAGATTTTGTTGCTTTCGCCCCGTCCGGAAAATAACATGTACCTGTACTTTACGACCTTGGCTTTCGTACATCAGTTATTTCCCTCGCCCGTACCGAAACGAAATTATAATTCTCCACTGCACAAATAAACACACGGTATCGTCTGAAGTGACAACGCTCACACCCGCGACAACTGCACCTGTACGGACTAGACACTATACGACCCAACACTACTTACAACTCGCACACACAATGGATCACTGTAAAGTGACTTCACAATGGTTTTGCGAGATAAGACTCAAGGGCCCGTTTGGTTGTAGGTATTGAGTGGGAATTGGCATACCTGCATGCTGGTATTGGCGAATACAGTGTTTGGTTCCAAAATGAAAAATAGGAATAGGGTTTTGCGAATTCTAATTTTGGGCCTTTTTGAGCATAGAGCAA
>MU226523.1:507696-521307 GCA_018584345.1 Thuja plicata | reverse complement strand
CCTGCCTAGAAACTTGTCCCCCCTGTCCCGACGTCCCCTCCTCCCCCAAGGCGGTGTAACTATGATATATATATATATATATATATATATCAAAATTCATTAGATTATATATATAATTCTTGTGAATTCTTTTTATTTAAAAAGACAAAGAAAATAAAAAATATAAAAAAGAGATAAATAAATAAATAATAATTATAATTGTTTGACAAAACAAAAAATGCATGAACCGCATGTATTAAAAAGAAAATATAAAAATCTTCTCCCACACCATCCTCGCTTCATTTTCCATTTAGAATATTCAGGTAGGTTCGTGAATTTGCTCAATGGTAGAAGTAAGTTTCTGTGCATTTATATTCGAAGCCATCTATATTTTCATTTTATTCTTTAAGTATCCTCTACGATCTCTGGAACGCTCTGTTTAATTTTCTTTTCTTTTTTAAATCATAATCCTCTCTGTAAATAGTGCAGTTTTCTTAATTTAAGTTCATCTTCTTTATCAGCATTGCTAGTAAGCTCAAACATGGTATACCTAGGTATATTTTATTTATATTTCTGTTAAAATAGGAATTTTACTATTGCTATGTTCACTAGATAGTTATTTTGAGTTACACAACCATGGTATATCTAGATAGTTATTTAAGTAAATTTTAGAGTTGAAATATTTTACAATCACTATTTATCTAAATTAATGAAAGTTTGATAATTTTTCTTGGCAAGATAGTTATTATGTGATATCGAGAAATGAACATTGTTAATAAAGGAAAGTTTTTACTTAAACTACACACACATATATGTGTACATACATACATACAATCAATTGTTAAGGGTTTGAATACATAAAATAAATATATAAATATTACTATCACACGATTGCTTAAATTTGATTCACTACCAAGTGTGGAAGTAACAAAGCAAACCACAAATGTTTATAAATACTTTCAAGTAAAGATCCTTACTTAAAGGAAAAAGAACTTATTTAGAATCTCGTTAATTATAGGAAAACTTGAATAAAGTAATCTTATATAGTTTATTAAGTAATTTTATGAATGTTAAGATTTGTTAAAGTTTATTATATTTCAAAACATAGACATCTTTCTCCAAATTAATTAATCTAGATGAGTAGTTTGTTAGTCCTAGTGTGTGGGACAAGTGACCTTAAAAGTTTCTAAAATAATCAACATGGTGAGACATTTCCATACTCAATAGTCTTGTACTCTGGATATTACGTGGATTAGAATTGGAAGACTATTACATGCACCATTATATTAGTATCTTCATTTTTTTGAAAGTTAGTTTTATTATTTCCATCAAAGATAAGTGCTAAGTGTGAGATGTGTTATCTTCTTTCTATTCTTTTATGACATTGTTTGCAAGTTATGGACATGTGTGGAATGTGGAATATCAGGGAAGGATAAGTATTAATTGTTATATATAAACCTATCTACCAGGTAGTTGGTACACATTATGCTTTGGTTAAAACAATGTTGAATATTTTAATACTGTATATGCATTTTGTACTTTCTCTCTGCCACATCATTGTGTAGATACTACTGTCATAGGTGAAATGTAGATAGGTCACAATGCTCCGCCATATCCCATTTGTCATGCCGGTTTTGATTTTCTGGGTTCCTCGTGTAGGGTCGAGCACTTGACCTTTCATGTTGAGCATTGGGGGAGCTAAATACTTCATGGTTGGGTGGAAAAAGTGCTCGAAACCCATTCTCGTTGTCAAACATAACAGATGGAGAGAAGTCTGTGGCTAAAGGAGGCAAAATGTTTATAGTATCACTTCATCATATGTTTGATGAATTTGATCTCTTGGTCATTTATCATAACTCTTATGTGATTTCTTTTGATGAATCAATAAGTTGGAGCCAAAAATGTAAATTGATTATGATGTATCACCCTTATTTGAGAAGAGAATGTAATTGTTTAATTAATAATAAATTCATTTTTATATCAACTATGTGACTGCTTTTATTTCGGAAGTTTGTATCCTATGTGGATTGTTAGTCCTTACATTTACAAGTAGGTTGACATTAGAAATTTATTATTTATTATTTTATATTTTATAATTAAGTTAATTAATTAAAAGGTCCATAAGATATTATTATTAAATTTGGGACCACTTAATCAATTAATCTAATTGAGTCATTTAATTATTTCAAGGACATTACAGTCCTCTCGGCGCAAGAATTGCTTGCCCTCAAGCAATTGCAATAATGGATGCTCCAAGATCTGTTCACTTTCCCATGTGGCATCTTCAATCAACAAATCTTTCCAACAGACTAGGTACTCTTCGAGGGTGCATGACCTCACCTTCCTCTCTTTGACATTGATGATCTCTATGGGCTCCAATGCGAGTTTTCCCTCTTCGCTAATGGGCAGAAGTTCCTTGGAGATCGTGACATGCTGATCGATTACCTTCTGGAGACACGAAACATGAAAAATGTTGTGAATCTGACTCCCTTCTAAAAGTTCCAACTCATAGGAAACTTCTCCCACTCTTCATACCACCCTGTACGGTCCATAAAAGTGAGGCTTCAACTTTTCGAAACCACTTTTCTTCAAGGAAGACTGTGTGTACGACTATAATTTGAGGTAGACCAGATCTCCTACTTCAATGCTTTGCTCAAACTTGTGCCTATTTGCATACATCTTCTATTGATTCTAAGCCATTTGCAGGTTATCCTTGAGAGATCAAAGGATATCTAAACTCTCTTGCAACCAATCCTTAGCCCTCGGTGCACGACTGTCTCCTAACACCAGATCCACAAATGGTGAAACCTCGTAACCATAAAGTAATTTGAATGGTGACATACCTATAGACATGTGATAGATTGTGTTGTAACAATGCTCTCTGAAATGAAGCCAATAAATCCACACTTTCTGTTGTGCTTCGACGTAATTCCTCAGATAGCCTTCCAACCATTTGTTCACAATCTCCATTTGACAATCCATCTGCGGGTGCTAGTTTGTACTCAGTGACAACTTCATACCTTCAAAGTGAAATAGTTTCATCTAGAAAGTGCTGAGGAAATGAATATCCCTATCACTTACTATATTCCGCGGGAGGCCATGCGAGCGGAACACCTCTGGAAAAAACAACTCTACCACCTAAGCCATCTAAAACCTTGTGGGAATGACAAAGAAATGGGCGCATTTGGTCAAACCATCTGTCACAACATAAATGCAATCCTTCCATTGCACCTTAGGAAGTCCCATGATGAAGTCCATCGAGATGCTTTCCCATTTCTGATGGGGTATTGGCAAAGGCTGAAATAACCCTACAAGAAAGATTTGCTCAGATTTATTCTTTTGGCAAGTGGAACATTCCCTAACATATTGGAGTACATCATCTTTGATGCCCTTCCAAGCGAGCTACTCCCAAATTTTCCTATAGGTCTTGAGGTACCTTGGGTGTCCTGATAAAGGTGAGTCATGAACGTCCTTCAAAATCGTCTCCTTCATCTTCAATTCATGTACCAAATAGATTCTATCCTTGCAGTAGATGATATTGCCAACCACCTTGTACCTGTCATCTTGTATTTGACCATCCATATATTGGCATGCAAAGGCATTTTTGGAGTACTCGACCAACAAATGGGCCTTCCAATCTGTCGGAATCTATGACAAAGAACATATGGAAAGTCTCCTTTACAGTGCGTCGACCACCACATTATTCTTCCCTTCACGTACTTAATGTCAAATTGTATGCTTGGATTTTTATCACCCATTTCTATTACCGCTTGTTCAAGTCCTTCTGCTCAAGGAAACATCTCAGACTGTTATGGTTTGTCCACACAACAATTTTTTCTCCAACGAGGTATTGCAAAAACTTGGCCAGTGTGTGCATGATGGTGAGCATCTCCTTATCATAGATTGAGTACAACTGTTCGACTCCTGAGAGTTTTCGACTCTCGAATGCGATGGGCTGATGATCTTGCATTAACATTTCTCCATTGCATTCTCCCTATGCATCACACACTAGGACAAAGGGTCGAGTGAAGTCTGGTAGTGCTAGTACTGAACATGTACTCATGACTTCCTTCAATCTATTTTGTTGAAATCTCCCTCAGGCCACCAATCAACATTCCTCTTAGTACCTCCTTTCCATCCACTTCGAATGAGAACTCCATCCTCTTGAAGCTCTGTGTGTACTAGTCTAGGGTCTCCATCCATTGGATGCCCACTATGACATCCATATCATCGAGATCTACCACAAGGAAATCATCTGTCACTGTGTAGTTCCCTATGGTGATGCTCATTTGCAAAACTAGATGAGTATATGACAATAGATTTCCTCCCGCTACCTTGACTTTGAACCCTTAACGTTCCTCTATACATAAACCCCTCTTGGTGATGAGTGATGAGTTGATGAAGTTGAGAGTAGCTCTTCTATCCAACATGACTATAACCCACTATCCTTGGAGTGTATTGCGCACCCTAAACACATTACACCTTTGAGTTCTAGCCAGTTCCACAATGGTGCCTCCCCTTTGTACCAGGTGGCAATTTTCTCATCACGATTTGTCTTCTTTAACCTCTTTTTTTCTCTATAGCTTAGATTCCTTATTCTCTTCCTTGCTGTCGGACACCCCCTCAATGTAGTGGATCTTACCCTTACTTAAGCATCTGTGACCTGGTTCCCACAATTCCTTGCAAGTGCAACAAATTTTTCTCCTCTTGGGCTCCTACCTTGTAGCCTAATCTAATGATTGCTTCTTCTAGTACAATTTACTATCCTTCTCCTTCTGTGTGAGGGGTGACTTGACATGTGTGAAACTCTTGGAATAATAAGATGAGGTAGCCATGTCATGTGCCTTCTTAATTGCTTGTGTGAGTGTGTTGGAGTTGAACCCTTTGACCCAATTATTTAGAGGTTCCATCAATCCATCCATGAACAACACAACCAGTCTCCTCTCTGAGATGTCTGTAACCAACACTGACAATCTCTGAAATTTTTTAATGTAACTATCCATCAATCCAATCTACTTCAGTTTATCCAACTCCTTGAAGCTGAGGTCTGGACCCTTTCCATCAAAGCAGTCTATAAGTCTCCCCGCAAAGTCAACATATGAAATGACTGAATCATGACCTAGGGTGACCATCCCACGGTGTGATCATTCGTAAGTGACTCTAGCCAGGTGAAGTGCTACAAAATTGATTGCCTCTTCTTTAGGCATTGGGTTGAGGTGGAAGTAGGTATCTACTTTCTGTACCAATGCTTGTGCTGATGTTTTCCCAGACCCATCAAATGATGACAAATTTATCTTGCCAATCTTGCATCTGATGTTTTCATTGTAATGACCATGTCTCTTATAATATCTCAACTGTAATTCCACCTAATCCTTGAAGGGTAGTTCTGCTCCAAATCCAACATCAAACCAATCTTGACTGAACTAATCTGGCATTTCCAAGAAGGTAGGCTCTTATTCTCCATGTTGTCCAGTTGTTTGAGGAATCATTGACATCATAGGACATGTGTGGGAACCCTATGTATGAGACCTCTCATTCACAAAATCATCGCCATGCCCATTATGTTTCCCATTTGTCCTTCCTTCTGCCAACAGTCGAAGTGTTTCACTAATTTGTTGTCCTTTTGCCAAAGTCTCACTGAGTTGTTGTTTTCCTTGAACCAAGGTCTCACTGAGTTGTTTCCATTGTGTTAGCTCCCGTAGAAATGTCATCATTTCAATGCTAGATTCCCCCATCCTATCTATTGATTGAGATCTTGTCTGCATCCAATATTACCCAATAGGTTGACAAGATCACCATCTCTAATACCACTGTAATGTAACAAACATGTATGGTGTCTCACCGTATTCAGATTCCACTCTCACTTTAGCTCAAATGACAAAGTGCACATGTAGGAACTTTTGTCCCCACTCTGTATGGAAGATTTTGTTGCGTTCCACCCGTACAGAAAAGAACATGTACTCGTATGTTATGGCCTTGAATTCTGTACAACACTAATTTCCCTCTCCCTCATGGAAACAAAATTATAATTCTCCACTGCACAAATAAACACACGATATCATCTAAAGTGACAATGCTCACACCCACAAAACACTTGCACCTGTATAGACTAGATATCATACGACCCAACACTATGCACAACTCACACAAACAATGGATCACCGTACAATGAGTTCACAATAGTTTTTCCAGATAAGACTCAATTGATATTGTAGATGCCAGATATATTAAGACCAATGAATTATGCTTTAACATAGAGCACACAACATAAACCAGAAAAATTCACCAAGAATAGAGAGTTTTGTATTTTTAGATTATAAGGATAGATCTCAAATTACATCAAATATGTCTTTAGCTGAAGACATTACAAATCCAGACCAATAGGTAGAATAGGGCGAGGAGTGATTCCCACTGAAATTGTAATTGCCAAAATAGGGAGAAAAATAAAACTCACGATGATCACCTTTAAACACGGCCTTATAAAGGGCTTTAAGAAGTTTCCCGAAGGTTAACAAGTAGGTCAACATTAGAATTTTTTTATTTTTTATTTTATAACCAAATTAATTAATTAAAAGGCTTGTAAAATATTATTATTAAATTTGGGACCACTTAATCAATTAATCTAATTGAGACATTTAAATATTTCAGGGACATTACAAATTCATATTCATATAACATCATTTCCTTCCTCTTCGAGGGCATTTTCCAAGTTGGATGGGAAAGGGACTAGGAGCCATTAAAAGTTTGCACCGATTTGTGGTGCCTTGCTTCTTTCAATATATTAGGACTAGCTAAAAGTTGTAAATATCTATCTCTATTAGAAAACAAAATTTGGGAACTTGTTGATCTTCAACTAGGAAAGAAAGTCATTGGATGCAAATGGTTCTTTAAGATTAAGTATGAGGAAAATGGTAGTATAGAAAAGTGTGTGTGTGTGTGTGTGTGTGTGTGTGTGTGTGTGTGTATATATATATATATATATATATTCTATTGAATGATGTAGATTTGAACTTAAGACCTCCCAGATGGGAGGCTTTATAGCCAACCGCTGTGTTTTGGAGTCATCCTTGACAAGTATATACTTTTGGATAAGGGCTATACCCAAAATAAGGGATTGATTATAAAAAAATATTTACTCCCACAACAAAGATTAAAATTGTTAGAATTAATTTTTCTCTAGTTGCATAGTTTGGATGGAAGTTGTATTAAATGGACATGGCAAGCACCTTTATTAATGGATACCTTAAGGAGAAGGTCTACATAACCCAACTAAAGGGATTTGTTGCACCTGATAAAGAAGAAAAGTTATACAATCTTTATGGTCTCAAACCAAACCCTAGATCATGTATATTAGAGATGATGAATATTTTCTACAACATAGATTTAGTCGACACACACATTCAATATGAATATCTACCTCAAGGAACAAGAGTCAGAATTGTGATTCTTATTGTATTGTTGATAATTTAGTCATCAAATACAACTTAGAAAAGATGATTAAGATAACCAAGAATGATTTGAAGAAGAAATTTGATATGAAAAATATTATTTCACATCTTAGAGGTATGAAAAATAAATCACCATAGCTTTGTATCTCAAGGAAAATGTGCTAATCCATTTCTTGAGAAATTTAGAATGATGGATTAAAAACCCCATGTCTACACACATGGAATCAAAAGTATAATTATTTATTTTTGACGTGTCTCCTCAAGTAAATGCAAATCTTTATCAAAAACTAGTTGGAGTTTAGATTTAATTGACCTACACTATGTCATATATTAATTTTAGTTAGTTATTTTCATGGTTCATGCATGAACCAAAGTTGGGTCGATGGAAAAGAACAACGTGGGTATTGAGGTGTATCCAATAGAACACCACAAAAGGAAAAAAAATATAGCAACAAACAAAATAGACCTAGCCCAAATTTTCAAAGTCTTGCGACTTCCTCTTCTAGCTGATTCATCTTTTGGGTGAGATTCTTCAGATGTAGAATATCTCGAGACATATTGGAATTTTTCTTCTTAGTGATTTCTCTAGTCCTCTTACTCAGACCTGGTATTTCCTCCATGACAACCTCTTTATCTTGATCCAGGTCCATAATGATCCTATCATGGTGGAATTTCTTGAATTTTACAACTAGATTCTTCATGTTATCTGCAGAGGACTTGACCACTTTATGGCTGTGCTTAATGATTTTGCGCAGAGTGGTCTCTAGCTTATTAATATTCTAGTCCACCTCCCCTATATTCTTATCATAAATGTCCCTCATCTTCTCAATGGCTTCCACATTCTTAGATAAGTAATTTTCCATAACTTTCTTTTCATCTTCCATCCAAAGGGTACAGACAAAGGGAGCATGAGGATTCTCCTTTATACTAGCAATAGTAGGAACCACGGGGTCAACCCGCACATTGTCCTTCTCTCCATCCTTAGTATGCATTTCCTCAAATTTAGAAGAAAGGGAACATTTCTTAAGATTTAGGCCTTTAATCTCATGAAACACCCATTTTATTAGTCTTAAAAATACATAAAACTATACTTTGTCGTCTGCAATACCCCAAACACAATCTCCTTATTAGGCTGAAAGTCTTGAAGGCTTAAATCCAGAGAAGAGGCACTAGAATTACCATCTTTATTCAGAAGGGAATGAGATTCCTCAAAACTAGAGGGGGATATGGGGACATCATGGTCTTAGGAACTGTCATAATCAACAAGGAAAAGAAATTTCCCTTTCGTCTTGTCCTTCTTTTCAGACTTCTCTGCCCCACCCGAAGGAGAACCCTTTCCCTTGTTGGTTCCAACAATTCTTTTATTAAATTTTTGTCTTTTAGTAGGGGGGAAGCCTCTTCCTCCTCATCCTCCATGTACCAACCCTCTCCATCAGAGCTACCACTATTTTCCCCTTCCCCCATAGAGGCCAAAAGAGCCCTAGAAGGGTTCTCAAAAAACCTAGCTTTGAAGTTCTTGTAAATGAGCAAAATTAACCCCTGGTGCAACATTGGGTTGTTGTGGGGACTTTACCCATGTTCTAAAATAATAGTATTAAACAAGGAGAGAAAGTAAAAAGGGAAAGAAATAAAAACCTTATGTCTGAAGTGGTTCAACATGACAATTTGGTAACTATATACCCTTGTGAAGCTTCCATCCAATGTTAAATATTCCATGACCACCTTGAGGAGCTCCCTCCAAATTATCTTTATCTACTTCGACACAAAGTAGGATCTGATGTTAACCAACACTATTTGATTCAATTGATAACCTATATAGAAATTAGTACAACAACATTTAAAAAATTAAACTTTATCAACCAAAATAGCATAATTTACTCAATTTCAATAATCATGTACATGAGAAGAACACAACAACACAATATTTACTTAGAACCCCTTGCAAGAGAAAACCACGACCAATTACATGCTTATATAATAATCTCTTACAAATTTAATAGGCTCTAATCTAGCAAAGACACCAACCTGTCATTCAATGCATGAGCGCTAGCCCGCTATAGGCACCAACCCCTCATCCAAATTATCTTTACAAGAGCTAGAGCTCTCTTCTTCAATCCGCTCCAAGCAAATCTTCTATAAGTTGATCATAAAAATCCCAAAATGCAGTAATCACAATCTTCTCATGAAATTCTTATGTGAACCTCTTATAATCTTATTTTGTGCACCCTATCATTGTTGCACTAATGAATATGCTATTTGGTTTTCTCCAAGTCTCCTATAAATCTCCACAAATATGTTCAAACCATTTCCATCAAATCTGTTCATAAATTCTTCATAATTTGCTTCACAATGTCTTCATAAATTTTCTCAAGCCTTTGTCATATTTTCCACTAATCCTTCATATATTTCCATTTTAATGTCTCCACAAAATCTATCCTGTTCATATGATATTATATTATATTTGAAGAATATTCACTTCATGCACTTCTCACTCATCTCCTTTTATACTACTCGACAACATGCCTCTTCACTAAGAAGGTAACCCTTCATTAGTGTGCAATATTCTTCCTATTTATAAATTAGAATTATATAACTTTTACACTTCACTCACTTTACTCACTGTTAGATAATGCATATTTTTGCATTAGACGCATTTGCATGAGTTGCATAAATTAAATGTGCACATGCTAAAGAATATTCTCATGCCCATTCTTATGCATAATTGAGCACATGTTTTCACATGCATGCTTGGCTTAAGTTCACTTTGTTGAGCCTAATTTAGTTTAGCTCAGTCTAGATGGGTTCCAATTTGTATATTGTGCATATCGTAGATATCTAGTTTACATATCTATCTCTTGTATGTTTTTTAGTTTGAGTTAGATTTTTCCTTATAATTTTAGGGCTATTTCTTTCTATAATACAAATTCATCTATGCATTTACATTAACCTCAATTATAATCCTCATTTCATTGTGCAATCAATGCAAAATTATCAGGCTGTGCAAATTATCTTGCTTATTGATCTTCTCTTTGTTATAGGTGGCGTGCTTGCAAATGATTCTTGGCTTGTGGGTTGATAGAATCAACTCATACACTCACTTTTTACCCCACACACACTTCACTTTATCCCACTTGAATGACCCACCTTTATATCTTTAACGAATCTATGAATAGATGCAACCCTTTGAAATAGATACAACCATTTGGATAATCAAATCTTTCACTAATAAATTTGCCATAATTCTTTATTAATTTGTTTGTACTTGAATACTGAACTTTCATAAAATTATTCTTTATTATTCCACATTCACACTTGACTATCACCTTTTATATCTTCATATCTTTATATCTCTTCATGAAAAAAGATATCTCATTGAATAGAGTTGACCTTTTGAAAAGATAACCTTTTGATAATAATTCCTCTTGATTTGATTTATATGTCTGATATATTTATTTTCTACACATACAACTCACACTACCATCCCTCACTTATTCCCTCTTTATATATTCCCAAGAGAGGCAATTTCATTTAGAGACATCTTCTTTCACATTTAAAATTTATAGCTCTTCGTTTCATATGCCAATCACAACTCTTCATTTGTAAATTGGTTTGAGTGATATCATAATTTTTTACACACAAATATCTTATCACATTTCCATATTCCATATTCCTTTGTCCAACTTCTCTTTTCCTTTATATCCTCATTCCTTTTCATGAAAGGAGGCATCCCTTTGAGTGGAGACAACCTTTTATAAATGTATGACCATTTGTTAACTAACCACCTTTAATGCAAACCTTAATTTTCATCTTTTTATAAGTTTATGCTCTTCATAAGATATTCCCTATTCTTCATTGATAAGATCATTGTGACATTAATTATTTCCTTCTTGATATTAATGAATCATTCTTTGACATCAGTGGCAAAATGTTCAATGATCTCATCCATACTCTTTCGACATCAATGTCAACATCTTTGCCAACAATCTCCATTTAGTTCCGTTGACATCAATTACTTGATATGTCCAACAAGAGGCTCACAAGAAAATTACTTGTAAGTAGGACTAGGGTGCTTGCCTTCAAACATGCCTCCTAAGCAATAGTGACCATCTCAACTATTGCAAGACAAGGGAAAGGATAATGGAACTTCCAAAAAATTCCTAGTTGAAGAAATTGGTGTGAGATAGGAGCCCATGTTATTTGAGCCAATATTCTTGAAAATACCTTCTTGGGGCCTATATAAAATGAAATATATTTGATTAAAGATAAAATGGGGTTTGAAGGGAATTTGAAACCCTTAACAAAATGACCAAAAAAAACCACATGTTGAAAAAATCCAAAAACCAAAGGTTATGAAGGGATCTTGAGCCCCAATACACAACAAGAGAACGCTCAAAGTGGAGCAAAGTAGAACTTGAACTCAAGTCTATAAACCATAGAATAACAAAAATTGCAATAGAGAACGTAAAAATAATGTTTGACTTTTTCCTATCAATCCTTACCTCACTAACCTTGGCATGGGAATTGGAAACTAATGTGAAAGATCTCTCTTCATTCTTTAGATGATCATCCAAGAAACATCATCATTGAAATCAAGATATTAGGGAGAAGGGACATTGTCCTCCCCACCACCACCTCCAAGGAAGCCACATGTAGAGTGGACCAAGGAAAATCCAATAGAGTAGAAAGATCCATCAACTTAGTAGCATCACAAGACCTCTGAAAGTCCCCTAACAATGTCAAGGAACAAAATAAGACCAAATAGAAGTTGTATTAGTTGATGGGAAGACACCAAAAAATACAACAACATTCTACGAGAGAGAAGAATCCTCAACTGCCAATGGTGGTATATCAATAGGAGGGATCGTCAAATGGTTTTGAAGGCCTTCATTCCACCAAGTAGAAGAATTCACAATTTTGTGATGAGGATGAGTATACTCAGAGGCCAAGTGATTGGTATCGAAGCACCACTGACATTGAAGATGAAGATTGTTCTAGTTAAGTGTTCAAACCCACATCTTGTCTTCTAAATTAAAATGACCTCTCCATTAAGAGACTTGGAGATGTGTAAGTCCACTAATATAAGAACATAAGTTGAGTTTCCAGTGTTTAACAAGGTGGCATTTCACCTTCAAAAAATGGTCCGATAACATTGCTTATATCTTTGAAGAGAGAAATCCCCCAAAATTGGAGAGGGAAGTAGTTGTAGTTGAACCCAAACATACACAACCTTGAGGGGTTCAATCCATGGGTCAAAATAGGAAAACAACAATTTGAGAGAAAGGGGAGTGCTCTCCCCAAAACCACAGCTAACCCCCCAAGATAGCCTTCAAGTCCTCAATAGAGATTAAACCCATAGTAAAAAAGCCTCTAACATAGAGGTAAATATCAATAGACTCTTTGGTGAGAGGCCTCAATGAATTTGAACCCCATTAATGCAAATCGGGAAGGGAAGTCCAAATAAGCCCATTGAACCTATAATAAAACTATGGCTAGAAAAGAAAATTTCAAAATTTCAACCACCTCCTTACCATAAACCTCATTCAAAGGATCAAGAGAACATGGTAGCGAGCGAGTCTTCCCATGCAGAGGAGAGAACACAACATAAACAAAGGAATAACCACCATTCGTTTCCCCATGAGAACTAATAGAAATGACCAATGAACAACGAACAGTGATCCAACAGTGAACAACAACCTTGTAGTGAGCAATGAAGTTTCTAACAATCTAACAAGCACCAAACCAATGGCGAGTAGTGACCTAGTGGCATGTAGTAAATCATTGGTGAGTTATTTGGAACATATCAGGGTTTTAACGAGTAGCGAGCTACCGATGAAGGACAAACCATTAGTGAACAACTTTGTACATAGATGGGTTTCAGTGGAGGACAAGAGTGACATATTATCTTCAAAATTAATATGAAATGGAATTTTTTGGGCCTCCAAGCAAATATGAGCAATTTTTCCTCTACTTTGTCTAGTGTTTAGTGTCATTCATCTAGAATATCTTAATCAAAATAAATTTTGAAAATTCCATCCCCATCTTCATCCTTTCCATTTTCCTCTACTCCGTCCAAGCCTTTCCCCCTCACACCCTATCAAAATTATTTTCCCACTAGACCTATACTATAAATTGTTAGTATAGCTAAGAGGGGTGGGCGGGGGGGGGGGGGGGGGGGGGGGGGGGG
>MU226523.1:479594-507690 GCA_018584345.1 Thuja plicata | reverse complement strand
GAGAGTGGTGAATCAGTGGCCTAAAAAATAATCCAATAAATCAACCACAAAACTTTATATATCAAATATAAACCTCTAGTTATCTTCAGTCCTTCAATAAGTATGCCCTTAAATTATATTATCAAATAAATACTACGCGGAGTTCACTGTTTATCCTTATTCTTAAGCTTTACCGAATAACAGTCTAGCCTTTACCGAAATACAATAAATAACTTAGTATTTACCGATCTTCCTGTTTTAGTAATGTGTAAAGAAAAACATCAAAGAAATGAATCATACACACATTTGACACATGGAATTTTAACGTGGAAACCCTGTTAAGGGAAAAAACACTTGGGACCGATAACCCAAAATTTTCACTCTTTTGAAGTGAGCTTGGTGAAGAGCCAACCCTATTAAAGGTTATAAACACACTGTTAAGTGTGACCTTGTTAAAGGATTTATCACTAACAATTTATCACGTGATATCTGGCATTCACTATGCTATCTTCATGATAGACCTTTTGATACTCCTTGGGATGTATCTCAATATATAAAGGATGGTTAGATCCTGCTCAGTTAAGAGACTTTTTGATCCAATGGTTAAACTGAAACAGTAAATGATCTAGTCATAAATGCAACATATACTTGTAGATGTTCAGATCTATTGTAAGCTCATAATACCTTTCTGATCAATGTTTCTTTTCTGTTCCTTTTCTCCTCTTCTTTCTGCTCAGTTATGCTATGCTTCTCTGTTGCTTAGTGTTCACAGAAATCTTTAGCTCTGTTCTTTAGCTTGTTTGATCAGGACTATATGAAGAATTCTTTCTTCACCCATGTTCTCTTCAACATCTTCTTCTCTATTCACCCCTAATTCATAATGAATTAGCTTGTCGCTCTTATAGACATAATTTCACCGTTTCTATGTCTTTGAATTTCTTGTTCTTGGCGTGATCCGCAATTCTCACCATTCTTGCTATAAAGCATACTTCAATTTTATCCTCTAGATTTCTCTTCGAAAACTGGAATAAAACAACTTTAAAACTCTAGCTTATCTCTGGATTTTAACTTGTCGATGAAAACAATGTGATCAACCAGTTAACTCCATATTTAGCTCCTGCCAGCTAAGTCTTTTGTCATTTTTGAACTTCAGTTATTTTCAATGTTTAACTCCTTGTTAGCTCAGTCTCAAATTCAATTGTCCTTGGGAATCTCTATCCATTGGGGTTGTCTGTATGTCGGGAAACACTCAGACATTCAGTTATGATCGGGTAACACTTTGGTTCTGCTTGGTAATTCTTACTCGAGTATCACTGTGACTTTTCTCTCGGGATTCTCTATTTGTCAGAGTGCACTGTCTGTCGGTGTTTGTTGTCACATGGTGTATAATGATCTTTTATGTATTACTAATAGCATAACCTTTATCTCTTTGGTTTTTTGAAGTCTTTGACACTATGTATATAACCAATCAGATTATATCAAGTTGACATCAATGACAATACAATACATTAATTAATTTAATGTCTTGCATTAAATTTTTGCATCTCGGTGATCATCAACTTAACATCTTCAAACATTCAATTAATTATAGTTAATCAATCTCTCCCCTTGGCATTGATAGAAACACACTACATTATTACTTATACAATATGAAATATATCAGTTGCAGTTCATCAATCTACCAAACTTATTGTTTTATAACCAATACAAATGTCTGCCTCTCAGTAAGCTCTTCTAGCTTAGATTTGATTCTTGCAGAGTAATTTTATTTAATCTTCATTCCCTTTACTGGATAGATGTAGAAAATTCTGATTTGTCTCTCTCTGTGTTGTAGAATCTCTTCTTTGATGTTTTCCTCTCCCTTTGACTGTTCCTCTCCTTGATCATCTCTTTTTCTTTTGAGTCATCTCTCCCTTAGGATAAATTTTCTTTGTTTGGATGATTATGATGGATATTTCACATGGATATAATCTCTCTCAAGTCATCTCAATTCATCTCTCCCTTTAACAAAAATGCCAAACTATATCCTTCCTCCTTTTTATAATATACTCCTTGAATTTCCCTTTTCATCAATAATACAATGAATCTAGTGTTCGGTGGAGATAAGTACCTTACTGTGTACTGATGGATCTTTGCAGCCCATCTCTTTGATTGCATCAACATGAATGATCTTCTAATAATGTGTAGGATGATGTAGCATCCTAGTAAGCTTAGTGACCAATAGACAAGGGTCGGACCCCTAGTCTCTTTCTCAGGTACTCAAATGTATCTTTAGGAAATGGCTTTGTGAATATGTCTAATAATTGCTCCTTGGATTGAACATATTCCAGTATCACCTCTTTCTCTTGCACTTTTTCTCTAAAGTAATGATACCTGATAGAAATATGCTTAGTCTTAGCATGCATGAATGAGTTCTTTGATATGTTTATTGCACTGGTATTATCACAATAGATAATCACTGGTTCAAGAATTTTCATATTCATACCTTCCAGTAATTTTTTGATCCATGCAATGTTAGAGAAATTTGTAGCAGCAATCACATATTCTTCTTCTAAAGTAGATTGTGAGATGGATCCTTGCTTCTTACTTATCCGTGTGACAATTCTATCGCCCATAAAGAATACTCCTTCTATTGTGCTCTTTCTGTCATCTAAGTTTCCATCCCAATCAACATCTGTATAGACTTGAAGCTCAAATTTGCCTTCTCTTTTATACCATAAGCCATAGCCTTCGGTGTTCTTTAGATATCTCAGAATTCTCTTGACATCAGTCATGTGTGATTCCTTGGGATTAGCAGAGAATCTTGCAACTATTCCAACTGCATGTGCTATATCTGGTCTAATATGAACAACATACATGAGTTTTCCAATCATAGATCTATATAGGGTCTGATTTACCTCATTTGACTTATGTTCCTTTGTCAGTGTACATCCGGTTGCCATAGGTGTTCCAACTAGCTTGGAGTCTTCCATCTTTAATAGCTTCAACACTTCCTTGATGTATTTGGATTGTGTGATATAAATGCCTACATCCCGTTGAAGAATCTGTAGACCAAGAAAGAATATGATCTCCCCAAACATTGACATCTTAAAATCTTTGCTCATTTCATTAGAAAAATATTTACATAGCATATCATTACCCCCAAATATGATATCATTGACAATTATTTCAGCAATCAAAATTTTATCATCAGAATCTTCTTTTAAATACATATTACTATTTTCACTTGTTCTTATAAATCCAATAATTATGAGATAGGAGTGAAGTCTTTCATACCATGTTCTAGGTGCTTGTTTCAATCCATACAAGGCTTTGTGTAGTCTAAAAACCATGTTTCTCTTGTTAGGATCAACAAACCCTTCTGGTTGTTCAATGTATACATCTTCTTCTAGTATTCCATTTAGGAATGCAGATTTGACATCCATTTGGTATACCTTGAATCCTTTGAATGCAGCATAAGAAAGTAGAATTATGACTCCTAGTCTAGCAACAAGTGCAAAGGTTTCTCCATAGTCAATATCTACTTCTTGTGCATACCCCTTGCATACTAATCTTGCTTTGTTCCTTGTGACTTCTCCATTCTCATTCAGCTTGTTTCTGAATATCCATTTGGTACCAATGACATTATTGTCATTTGGTCTAAGTAATAATGTCCATGTTCTATTCTTCTCAATCTATTCTATCACTTCATTCATAGCACTAACCCATTCTTCATTTTTAAGTGCAGTATTAATAGATTTAGGCTCAAAATCACAAATTAAACATCTAGTTTTTAGTGACTTACTTATTGTTCTCATTCCAGCCTTCTTATTTCCCATGATCTGGTTCTGTTGATGGTGTCTTCTGACATACTTGGCAAGTATCGGTTCAGCTCTTTGTTCATCAATCTGATCATCATCTTGACCTTCATTCTGTTCTCCATCGCTCGAAACATCATTTTGAGCAATTTTCTGATTTTCGGTATTTGCAGCCTGATGCTCGGGTGCATTGTTCTATTGCTCGAGAGAGATACACTGTTGCTCAAACAGAGTGTCAGGTTCTTCACTATAGACAAACCTATTGTAGAATCCATCTATTCTGACATTTTAACTTTCAATTATCTTGTTAGAGGACTTTTTAAGACATTTATAAGCCTTTCTTTTGGTAGAATACCATAAAAATATTCCTTCTTCACCTTTGGAGTCAAGCTTTCCATTTTTATCATCTTTCAAAATATAACATTGACTTCCAAAAATTCTGAAGTAACTTACATTGGATGTGTATATATACCATAGCTCATAGGGTGTCTTATTGGCGTCTTTCTTTAATTGAACTTTGTTCAAAGTGTACACAAAAGTACTGACAACTTCTCTCTAGAATGTTTGATTGATGCCTTTCTCAATCATCAGTGTTCTTGCACAATCAACAACGGATCCATTCCTTCTTTCCACAATCCCATTTTGCTGTGGTGTTCTTGGTACATAAACCTTCTTTGAATTCTGTTCTCATTACAAAAGTTAGTGAATTCATCAGAAATAAATTCTCCTCCTCTATCTGATCTTAAGAATTTTAGTTCCTTACCACTTTGTTTTTCTACAATAGATTTATACCATTTAAACATATTGAATGCTTCTGATTTTTCTTTTAAGAACATGACTGTCATCATTTTAGAATAATCATCAAGAAAGAGAATGAAGTATCTATCACCATAGTAACTCTTTGTTCTCATTGGTCCACATAGATCAATATGGACTAATTCTAGAATGACATTAGATGTGTAGGTTTTTCTCTTGAAACTAGACTTTATCATTTTACCTTTTTGACAATTCTTACACATGACATGGTCGGGCTTTGACATTCTTGGTAAGCCTCTTACTTTACTTTTATTTCTTATCATAATCATGTTGCCAAAATTCACATGACATAACCTTTTATGCCACAACCATATGTCTTCATTTCTAGCCATTAAACAAGTGGTGTTAATATCATCAAGATAGAATAGGCTACCTTTTGTTTGTTCACTAGTTCCTATCAACCTTCCCGATTCATTAAAGATCTTTTCCTTTTTTTTCTCAAATGCAACTCGGTGACCTATGTTATTTAGCTGTGAAACACTCAATAGATTATAATTAAGTCCTTTCACCCAATATACATTTTCACATCTGATCAGATTATTCAATATTATGGTTCCTTTACCTTCAACCAGACAGGGTGACTCATTACCCATTCTTACTGATCCACCATTATAATAATCAAAAGTTTCAAACTTTTCTTTATCTCCAGTCATGTGGTGAGTGTAGCCACTATCAATAATCCAGACATCATTTTCACTAACCTTAGATATGAGTGCAGTCTCAACATACCTTTCCTTTTCATCTGAATCATCCTTCATAGAAACAAATACCACCTCAATATCTTCATCAGATTCATTGTCAGTATTCTCAGCTTTGTTCTTAGCCAGGTAACAAGCTTTCTTCCCTTTGTCCTTGTAGTCTTGGGTATCTCTTTTGTCAGACTGTTGGTTGCTTCGATAATCTCTGCCATCACTTCTATCAAACTTCTTTTCATATGATCTGTCACTGCTTCTGTCTTCTTTTCTTTTGTTAGGACATCTAGCAACAAAGTATCCAATCTCTTTACAATTAAAACATACCAATGGTAATTTAACTTTGTATATGTCTTTGCCTCTCTACAATCTTCTAGCCATTAGTGCTTCAATCTCATCAAGTTCTTGGTGATCACTATCACTTTCACTATCATTTCTCATTGTATTTTTATGACTTGACTTACTTATTTTTAAAGAAGATTTAAATGCAAACTCAATAGATGGTAAGACACTGTTGTCAAAGTTATTCATCTCGAATGAAATAAGTCTACCAACCAAACTATCTAGAGTGACATTTTTATTTTCTACTACTCTTATTTATTGTATAGAAGATACTCTAATAGCATAAATAGGCAGGTAAGGTTCTTAGGAGTTTACTTACCAATGTTTCTTCTTCAAGTGCACCTCCAACTCCTCGGATAGCATTGACTACCTCTTTGATTCTGCAGCTATACTGAGTGATATTTTCTCCTTCTTTCATTCTTAGGTCATCAAACCTTCCTCTTAGGCTTTCTCCCTTAGCTCTTAGCACATTAATAGATCTCCTCCGTGTACTAGCTTCAATTTGTCCCACATTTGCTTTGTAGAGGTGCATGTTTTGACATCTTCAAATTCAACATCGGAGAGTGAGGAAGAAAGTTCTATCATCATAGAATTATTCTCATGCTTTTCTCTCAATTGATCAAGTGTGTGAGCTCCTATAAGAAACACATATTCAGTATCCAAGTATTGAGTAACATCATTTCCAAGTATCCAAGTGATGTGCGACCTTGTTAGAGGATTTATCACTAACAGGTTTATAACTTGATATCTGACATTCACTATGCTATCTTCATGATAAACCTTTTGATACTCCTTGGGATGTATCTCAATATATAAAGGATGGTTAGATCCTGCTCAGTTAAGAGACTTTCTAATCCAATGGTTGAACTGAAATAATAAATGATCTATTCATAAATACAACTTATACTTGCAGATGTTGAGATCTATTCATAATACCTTTCTGATCAATGTTTCTTTTCTATTCCTTTGCTCCACTTTTTTCTGCTCGGTGATGCTTTGCTTCTCTATTGCTCGGTGTTCGCAGAAATATTTAGCTATGTTCTTTAGCTTGTTGATCAGGATTGTATGAAGGCTTCTTTCTTCACCCGTGTTCTCTTCAACATCTTCTTCTCTATTCACCCCTAATTCATAATGAATTAGCTTGTCTCTCTTATAGACATAATTTTACCGTTTCTAAGTCCTTGACTTTCTTGTTCTTGGTGCGATCCGCAATTCTCGCCATTCTTGCTTTAAAGAATACTACAGTTTTATCTCGCAGATTTTTCTTTGACAACTGGAATAAAACAACTTTACAACTCTAGCTTATATCTGGCTTTTAACTTGTCGATGAAAACAATGTGATCAACTAGTTAACTCCATATTTATCTCCTACTAGCTAAGTCTTTTGTCGTTTCTGAACTTCAGTTCTTTTCGGTGTTTAACTCCTTGTTAACTCGGTCTCAACTTTAGTTGTCCTCGGGCATCTCTGTCTGTCGGGGTTGTCTGTCTATTGGGCAACACTGAGACATTCAGTTCTGCTCGGGTTACACTTTGGCTTTGCTCGATAATGCTTACTCGGGTAACTTGCTCGGGTATCACTGTGACTTTTCTCTCGGGATGCACTATCCGTCGGTGTTTGTTGTCACATGATGTATACTGATCTTTTATGCATTACTCATAGCATAACCTTTATCTCTTTGGTTCTTTGAAGTCTTTGACACTATGTATATAACCAATTAGATTATATCAAGTTGACATCAATGACAATACAATACATTAACTGATTTAATGTCTTGCATTAACTTTCTGCATCTGGGTGATCATCAACTTAACATCTTCAAACATTCAATCAGTTATAGTTCATGACAAACTACAATTTAAGAGAAAAAAAAAGACAATTCTAATATAAAATTCTCCAAAAAATACATCATTTCTTTACCATAATTAAAATAAAATGAACAATTTATTTTTAAAAATAATTTATTTACATTTTATGAATTTTCTACATTCTTTAAATTTAATTAAATAAGTTGAACAAGTTTTAATATTTTAGACAGACTACTTTTATTTTTTCATTATCAAGAAAAGAGGACAAAGACAATAACTAAATTTTAGATAAGCCACAAATATAATTTTAAATAAAATAAAAGTATACACCTCATCATAATATTAAAAAAATCTCATATAAAGATTAAAAGTATACTTCTCTTTACCTTTTAATTTTTTATGTATAAAATCATAGTTTATATTATAGTTTACAAGTATAAAATGTGAGAAAATTTTATTTAATTACACAAGTATCACTAGACGAAAATTATAAAAAATAGATGTTAAGACAAAGATGTGAAATTGAATGTTCTAAATGAGTCCACAAGATTCAATCTTGCTAAAGACAAGACCCCTTCTACTATGTACATTATAACAAAATAAATTAAAATCTAAATCTTTTCAAAAAAAATTTATACAATAATCTTATTTTTAAACAGGTGAAAATACAAAATAGAAACTATCATACCACCTTGCCATAATGGCCAACCGTCCATTAGAGAAGAATGGAGAAATCTCTATCTATTCGTGTATAGAAATAGCCTTATACAACCAAGCTCCACAGAGGGCAGCAAAAACAGGTCCAAGAATATACACCCACAAACCTTCAAAATTGCCTGCTATGAGTGCAGGCCCCAAGGATCTTGCTGGTTTCATGGAACATCCCGAGAGTGGTCTGTATAGAAAAAGCCGCTGAATTTTCAAACCAAATCCACTCCACCCAAAATATAAATGAAAACACTTCTTTATTAGTTCAATACATACCCTGCAAATAAAGCATTACAAGCAGCTACACCACCCACAGCAATCCCCACCATTTCACGCGGCTACAGAATAAAGCATCACTCATATGAATAAATAAAATGTAACTGTGTTTCTATCCAATTCAATGGTCAAATATGATTGTTTCCGTTCAAAAACTCCTTTATTAATGTCTACCTAAGGATTACTAGTAATGTACCATGAACATACACAACTTTTTTTTTCTTTTCTTCATAGTGAGAATATGTTACTAGTGATATAATTAGTTTCAATCAGATCAGTAGAGTTAGTTAAATTGTCACTTACTGTTTTAGGGTTTGTGGCTGTTGCAAATATAACAATGGAGAGTATGAAGGTGACACTAATTTCCACCACCAGTGATGCCATAGGATGTCCAGGAGGAACATTCACAGCAACATTAATGGAGACTTTTGTAATAATTATATCGAGTACAGCTGCAGCTACTGTGGCACCCACAATCTGACATATAATATAAACGGGCAGCTGACAGTTTCAAAGACATACAAACACATATCAATATTGGCATTGTTCCCACCATGAAATAAACATATTAACGGGTCATCTAGAATCCAAAATCTTATATTTGAATATTTTTATTTTTCAAAGTTCAAACCCAAATTGCACTTGTAATGGTGGATTAATTCACCTCCTGAAGAGACAGTTTTCCCACAGACGATAAGGCAAGACTTATTGCAGGATTTATGTGAGCACCAGAGATATGACCCACAGTGTAGACTAGTGCCATTATAACCAGTCCAAACACAGCAGCAAGCCCAACATGATTTACGACCTTATCCCTGGCTTCTGCCATGATTCCTCCACACCCAGCAAATACTAAGATAAAAGTTGCCACCAATTCAGCTGCAGCCTATATAGAAAAAATACTATGATTACATTTGGCAATTAAGAAAAACACAAAACAAAAAAACCACATATACATGCACATGTAAATTTATATGTTTATTACTTGTACCTTTTTGTAGATTGTAGCCTCTAGAAAAATATCGTTAGTTTCAGAGGCTCCATTATATTGTTCTTTCTCAAGGTCGTAGACAGTCACAGAAGGGGGTGCCCTGCCTTGCTTTTTCATGGTGAAAAACTTTCTACTCCTTATTAGGTTGCAGACACTTTGGCTCTTATGGTATTACAGGTATTTACCTGTGTATAGCATGTTATATATATGTGGAGAACCTTAATAGACAGCCCATCGAACTTAGAGGTGCTAGGATTCTCTAGTTGGGTACTGTCAGAAGTTGTGAATTTTCGACACCTCCATCAACGCCTTGGAATAACAATTAATTTCGGATCTCTCCTTGAATCCAAAAGGGATTATTTGTAAAGGAATGGTGATTATTTCCAAGGGTCTTGGAGCTAGCAAGCAAATGTACCGAAAAAACAACTTGAAGTTTTGATTCCAACCAATAGAAAATGAATAATAAATAAGGATATGCGAATTGATTTGGAATTGCCTAGTGTACTTGTTAAAAGTTTGTTTTTCATTCTAGTTTTAGTTCATTTTTCTTGTGAGTTTGTTCTATGGAATTTGTTTTAATCTAAATATATTTACTCCCATCATCTAACACAATTATTCATGTTGCATTCTTTGTAACATACAATTTAGAGACTCATTTCTTCCTATTAGGATATAATCTCAACCAATACAATTTGAGTCAACTAATGGTCTATAAGGCTACACTTCTACAAATGGAATTTCCTTGATATTTCATCAGTTTCATATGTGGTACTACTAAAGAGTATGATCAAAGGCTAGATTTTAGATCTTTCGTAGTTAATTATTTTAACTAGGGATAAGTGTTTTGCATCAACACTTCATTCAAAATATATCACTTGTGCTTCATTTTTATAATTCAATCTTTTTTTTTGAATAATTTTTGTCAATAGAATTATAATTTATAATTAAAAAAATATTTTAGTATTATGTTTTTAGTTTTTTTTTTATACATTCATTATAGAAATACTATTATACATTACAATTAAATTATAATTTTTTTGTTTGACATAAAGATAAATTTTTGAAAGGATCCTAACTCTTTTTCTTAAAGCAAGAAAGATGGTCAATGAAGCCCAACCAAGCAAAAGGAAATACCAACACAATGGTTGCAAAATCCTAATAAAAATCAACAACTCAACCAAAGAAAATAAGTACAACAAACATAGGGTATACAGCCTATAAACTGGATAGACCATTCTTATCAAGGTTGTTTGGAACCAGAACATTCTAGGGAGTACTAAACAACCCCTTTTAATGTATCCTTAAAGAAAATTTCCTTTTTGGTTGGTCTCACAATGTCTCTATTTGCAAACACATTGAGAAAAACATCCTTCCAAACACAACATATGTTTTTATGGACCAACCCCTTAGAAATAATTAAATAGACCTTTATTCCTATTTCATTTTTTTTTTTTCCTTCGTAGAAGAAGGCTTGTTAGGAAAGTGTTGGGGCTCAGTAGAAGGGTTGCAAGATTTTTCATTGAAGCTTTTCAAACCAATAATTGATTACTAGAAATTGGTCTCTATTGAATCCCATGCAATAGTGACATCATTCACGAAAATGATATTTGATATTGGATTTGCATCACAATAAAGATTTCTAGACACCCCTAGAACTTTTTCTTCCCAATATTTCCTAACCTCTTATTTACCAAGCATTGAGAGAAGTGGTTAACCATATGATAGTTTTGATACATAATTGTGGAGTACTTGTAAATAATAATTGCATCCATTGAACCAATTTTTAGAACATGGTAATAGGAGATAGACACACCTTACCCAAGTCTGTATACATGAATAATTTAGAAAATAATAAACATTTCTTGAAATGACCACTTGATCAAAGACAATAAGTTGATAAATTGGGGAAGTTATGCATTTTAAGACCTTAGTCTCAACCAATATTCTAAATGTAAGCATAAAAGATTCATCTAAATAAATTTTTTACTAATGCATTACTTTTTAGGATAGAAGCCTAGAGTTCATTTTGTAAAGATCAAGTTTAACTTGTCTATAAATTGTGATCCATCCTTGAGATAGTTTTAACACAATCTCCATGGCTTGAGAAAAAAAAAATCCTTCACCATATCCATGATCTCAAAATCACTACATTTGTTTATTCTTTTGGTCCATTTCTCAAAAATATTAATGCTTGGCCTTGTCCCACAAAATATCCCTATAACTTTTTTTATACGTAAATGCAACTCTATTAACAATGGAGTCTAGGATCCTAAAGGGAACCCCAGCCCTTCCTCAAATGCAACAAGTATTAGGGAAAAGGATCCTCTTTAGTAGGAAGAATCTTAGTTGAAGTCATAGGTTACTGCCACTAGAATTGGTAATAAACATAAGATCCATCAACACCCAATACCACTAATATCTAACCAAAAAATACATTGAACCCTTGAAATGAAATTATCCAAACCTCAAAGAAATGCATAGAAGAGGGGTTCACATGATACTTGTTATTAGGACTAGAGCACTTGCCTCCAAAGATGCCTCCTAAGCAATAGTGACCATCTCATCTGTTGCAAGGAAAGGGGAAGGAAAAATATTTGATGTAGGCCCCTTCCATTCATATCAACATTAATTGACACTTCCAAAAACTTCCTAGTTGGAGAAACTAGTGCGAGATAGGAGCGCCTATCAGTTAAGCCAAGATTCTTGAGAACACCACTTGTGGCCTATATGAAGTGGAGCAATTTTGATTAAATGTAAAATAGGTTTTGAAAGGAATTTGAAACCCTCAACAAAATGACCAACAAAAAACCACATCTACAAAAAACTAAAAACCACAGGTTCTGAAAGGGTCTTGACCCCCAATACACAATGAGACAATAGTCAATGTTGAGCAAAATAGAACCACATGACCTCAAGTCCATAAACCATAGAATACATAAACAACAACAGGAAGCATAAAAAAGTGTTTAACTTTTTCATATAAATCCTAACCTCCTCCTTGATATGGGAGTTATAAACCAATTTAGGAAGATCTCTATTCCTTCTTTAGATGATCCCCAAATCAACATATTAGGGAGAAGGGATGTCATCCTTCCTCACCACTACCACCACAAAGGGAGTTGCATGTAAAGTAGACCAAAGAAAATCCAATGGAGTTGAAATCTCCATCAAGTTAGTAACATCACAAGATGTCTTGAAGTCACCCAAAAGAATCACAAGAATAGAAGAAGACCAATAAAAGTTGTATCAACTCGAGGAAAAGACATGAAATGATAAAAAACAACCTTCTATTAGAGAGACAAATCCTTAAACCCTGGAATGGTGGTGAATCAATAGGGTGGATAGTCAAATGGCCTGGAAGGGCTTCTTGCCACTAAGTAGAAGACTTTACAATTTTGCAACGAGGATGAGTACACTCAGGCTAAGTGAGCGGTGTCAATGTAAGTCACTCGCATTGAAATAAAGTTTCCTTTAGTTAAGTGGCTAAACCCACATCCTACCTTTCACAATTAAAATGTCCTCTCCATGAAGAGGCAGATTGGAGATGTCAAGTCCACTAATATATGAGCATAAGTTGAGCGGTCAATGTTTAACAAGGTAGAATCCATGTTCTAAGAAATGCCTAATAACATTGCTTGTATCTTCGAAACAAGAACTCTCCCAAAGTTGAAGAGGGAGGTACTTGGTAGTTGAACCCAAACAATCACAACCTTGAGTGGTTCAATACAAATAAGGGAGGGAAGTCCAAAGCCCATTGAACCTGCAATAAGACTGTGGCGAGAAACAAAAATTTCAAAATTTCAACCACCTCCTTATCACAAACCACAATCAGAGGATCAAGAGAGCATGGTAGTGAGCGAGCCTTCCCACGTAGAGGAGAAACCACTACATCAGCAAAGGATGAACTGCCATTTGTCACCCCACGAGGATGAATATAAACGACCGACGAACAATGAAGAGCGATGATCCAACGGTGAGCAACAACCTAACTTAGTGAGTGATAACCCAACAATGAGTAATACCATATCAATAAGCGGCAGCCTAGCGGTGAATGGTTTGGAATGTAGAAGGGTTTCAACAATGAGTAGAGAGCTAGTGATGAACGATAAACCATCAGTGAGCAAGTTTGTAAGTGAAGGGTTTCAACAGAGGACGTGAGTGACATATTATCTTCAGAAGTGAAATGAAATGGAATGTTTTTGGGCTTCCAATCAAATATGAGCAATTTTTCCTCCTCTTTATCTAGTGTTTTGTTCGATTTTTCTAGAATATCTTAATCACAATCTTCTTTAAAAATTTCACCACCATCTTCATCCTTTCCATTTTCCTCTTCTATTTCCAAGACTTTTCCCCTCATTCTATTGAAAATTTATTTTCCTACTTACATTATTGGAATCTGTTACTTTTAGTTTCATTTCTAGGAAGTGGAATGGCGTAGCAGACAGATTGTTTGACCAAATGAACTTCTGATCAAATGCAGGATTAAAATATAGTGTATAGAGGACAATTACCTCCAGAAATGTCACATAATCACTTAGTGGATAAGGACAGTGCTCTGTAATGCTTTTCTTTTGTGAGCAGGTTGTCCACCTTTTTTGTGTGGGCAGCTTGTCCACTTTTTTGTATCTCTCTTGTGATAAAATAATTTTTACCCTAAATATTATATAAATAGTATTATAAGAACACATCATTTGTTAACATTTTTTAGAAGTGTTTGATAAACTTTTTAACGTCCACCCCAATGTGAAACATTTTTGACTGGGAGCTATGAATCGATGAGACCACAATTAGAGGACCTCATCCCCATTTAACAAAGCTGAGACTCACACAAACGAGTAGATTGGGTTTGAACCTTGGTGGGCTTAACACCACCACCACTTAACCAATACACAAATTGATGAACCCATCAAATTTGTTAACTATAATGAAAATCTAGGATAATCTATTTGTTTTTAAGAGCATTTTATGTATATGGTATTCATTTCTATATTTTCTTGAAGTTTAATTAAATAAATTGAATAGGTTTTAATATTATAGATGGGATCTTCATTTTAAATTATTATTAAGAAAAAGAGAAAAACAAATAATTAAATTCTACATAAGTCATATATAAAATTTTAAATAAAATAGAATTACACACCTCATGGTAATAAGAAAAATAAATAATATATTAAATAATTAATGTCTGAAAAAAAATTAAAAATATATTTATCTTTCCTTTTTAATTTTTTTATGTAGTAAATTATACTTAATCTTATAATTTACAAGTAATAAGTGTGAGAACATTTTACTTTATTAGTTTTGTAACATATTGAATTGCTATAAATAGAAGAATATCATTTGAGAAAAATGATTAACAATGTTATGTCAATGGAATCTTTTGTTTGGTAGTGAAATTAAATGCTTCTAATGAGTCCACAGAATTAAATCTTGCTGATCAATACAAGACCTCCTCTCCCACATGCACTGTAGAAAAAACTTTACTAAAATATTAATGATTTCAAATCCCCTTTTATATAAAAAAAACTTTATTTTAAAAAACATACAACCTATAAAATACAAAATATAGAAATTATCATACCACCATGATGGCCAAACATCCATTAGAGAGGAACAAAGAAACCTCTATCTATTCTTGTGTGGAGTATCTATTCTTGTATAGAAATACCCATATAGAACCAAGCTCCACAAAGGGCACCAAAAACAGGTCCAAGAATATACACCCAGAGACCTTCAAAATTGTGTGCTATCAGTGCAGGGCCCAAGGATCTTGCTGGGTTCATGGAACATCCCGAGAGTGGTCTGTATTGAAAACATTCTTGATTTAGTAGCCACTAAAGTTTCAAATCAAATGCATTCCACCCAAAATATAAACGCAAAACACTTCTTGATAAGTTCCATACATACCCTGCAAATAATGCATTACAAGCAGCTACACCACCCACAGCTATCCCTACCATTTCATTCGGCTGCAGAAAAAAGCAGCACTTACTAGCTAGTTAGATATTATAGTGGCAAACCTTAATCTAGCGAACTACACTATAACCTCTCTACTGTGTACATAAAATGATGAATAACTAAATTTAACTGTGTTACTATCCAATTCAATTGTAAAATATAATTGTTTTCGGTTTAAAAACTCCTTTGATGTCTAAAAATTACTAGTAATGTATCATAAACATACACACATCTCAATTTTTTTTCGGTTTTTTCTCCTATGTTTTTCTCATAGTGAGAATATGTTAGTAAATGATACATAATTTTCAATCGAATGTGTTATAGATCATTAGAATTGAAGTAAATTGTATCACTTACTGCTTTAGGGTCTGTGACGGTTGCAAATATAACAATTGAGAGTATAAAGGTGATAATTATTTCCACCACCAGTGATACCATAGGATGTCCAGGAGGAACATTCACAGCAGCATTTATGGAGACATTTGTAATAATTATATTGAGCGCAGCTGCGGCTGCTGTGGCACCCACAATCTGACATATAATATAAATGGGCAGCTGACAATTTCAAAGACATACAAACAAATTATCAATATTGGCATTGTTCACACCATGAAATAAACATATTAATCGGTCATTTAGAATGCAATTCAATTTTATATTATTTTTCTCACGTGATCCCAATATGTAATGTTTAAGAACAAATTGCAGTTGTTATGCTGGATTAACTCACCTCCTGCAGAGAAAGTTTTCCCACAGATGATAAGGCAAGACTTATTGCAGGATTTAGGTGAGCACCAGAGATATGACCCACTGTGTAGACTAGTGCCATTATAACTAGTCCAAACACAGCAGCAACTCCAACATGAGTTAAGATCTTATCCCTGGTTTCCACCATGATTCCTCCACACCCAGCAAATACCAAGATAAAAGTTGCCACCAATTCAGCTGCAGCCTGTATGGAAAAAAAAACATGATTACGTTTGGCAATCCGGAGAAATACAACCATAAAACAACCAAAAAACATATATATATATGTATGTATATATAAAAAAGTTATTTCATTATATTTAGCAATCAAAGTCATATAATTTTTACAGTCTATAATGTTACTTTCAAACTTTTGGTTTAAACTCAACAAAATTTTTCATTATCAATGTTTCAGATCATACTTCATGATCCATCATCAGGATGAAACAAGAATGAGAGGATAACTGCAGACTAATGGGATTCAATAGAAATAAAGAAACGATTCTAGAACTTCTGCTCTCTAACTATTTCTTTCATTCTGATGATAAATCATGTAGTATATTAATCCGAAACATTAGTGATAAATTTTTTCACACAATTTAAATAAAAATCATATAACTTACATTTAACAATTCAAAAAACAAACAAAACACATATACATACATATAAATCTTTATATTTGTTAGTCATACCTTTTTGTAGATTGTAAACTCTAGAAAAATATTGTTAGTTTTAGTAGCCTTAAGATCTTCCATGTCTAACTTCTTCGTTTGAGGAGGGAGGGTTGGAGAAAACTTCCCACTTCTGATTATAGTATTGCAGGTGTTTACCTCTGTATTGCATGTTATACAAATGTTAAGAATCTTTATATAAAGCTCATCTAACTGGAGTTTCAGTGTTATACGTGCTAGGCTTCTCTGGTTGGGTACTATGGGATGTTAGTGAATATTTAATATTTTCATCATTGTCTTCACAATGGCACGCCGAAAATTTTGGACCTCTTCTTGAAGTCAAATGTGCTGGTGCGAATATTTGGAAAGAAATTGAGCTACCTAGGTATGAGAAAACATCTGCACACAAACAAACAATCTTAAGCTTTGGACTTCAACCAGGAGAAAATGAATAAGAAATGAGAAAAAAATTGAATTTTTATGCTTAGAAAGTAGCAAAAGAATATCTTTTAAGAATATGTCTATTGATTTGTAAATACTAGGTCTAAGAAAAACAAGAGGGATGAGAACATGAATAAATTATTGTGAATTAAGATCAAAATAGTTGAAAGAACAACAATGAAAAAGATCATACTGATCTACACAGGTTTTCTAATGGTATATTTGCAGCATATGCATCCCTCAAGGATAGCTACCCTTGTTATTAGTGTCAGGTTAGCATTTAAATTGAACTTTGTATAGAACGAGCTTAGAAATCTGATATCACGGAGAACAAAGTCCATTTGGACGCTTCCATATTTGTTTTTATTGTAAAGCACAGCCAAGAGATAAGGAAGCACCAAAAATTCAACTTTTTTATGGCTGAATTAGATTACATGACAAAGTGATCAGAATGGTATTCAGGGATGGCACTATGTGGTAATTTACAGAGTTTTGTGTATTAGAAGTTGTATTTGTTTAATAAGAATCAGTATCTAGTTAATCTTTCTAAAATAAATTAATTACCAAATTTTTAATACAGCGTGACATTTTTTGGTTAATTGGCTGAATAATTTGGTGTCTTATTTTAGGTTTCATCCAAATTAATTTTTCATATTTTTACAAATTGGACTGCTCATTACTATGGAAACTTTATAGAGTAGGACATACAAGTATAATATACCAATCATATATTCTATTATGCTATGTTGAATTATCCATGACTCATATAATAAAAATATAGATATATGTGGGTGCTTAACATTTCCAACATTAAGACAAGATAGTCCAAACAAGTATAGGGTGTGTACTATAATCAATAAACCTAACATCAACATAATGTAAAATATGAGTTTATGGAGAACTTTAAAGTATTGTTCTCTACATTGATTAATATACTCTACATGAATGCTTATGTAAACACCATTTTGATTGTTTTACAAAATCATATTGTTTTTGTCTTGAGTTCAATAACCAGTTCCTTTGTCTTTGACATTTGTCTTTAATTATTGATGGTTAGGGACATGTAGAATCTTTTTTTATTGATATGTATATTACCTTTTAGTGTGCATTTTTTATTTATTTTAATAATAGATTAAGAGAAAGATGTCTATCACTGATACATAGTTATTGACACTTGAGCAATAGGGCTAAAGAAGTCCTCACTTTATGAATGATATATCATATATGGACATAGTTATTAACACTTGAGCAATAGGGCTAAACAAAGCATCATTTTATGAATGATAAATCTTGTAATAATTTGCAAATAGCAATGAACTAAAGATCTAGAAGTCAAAGAATACCACAAAAAAAAGAGAGACAATATGAACAAGAATAAACTATATTCTCATTAATGATGCAATTTGAACATATTGGAGATGTGTACAATGTGGAAGTGCCTTCTTATATAGGTAAGAAAATAAGAGACTATAATAAGGAGTTGATAAGATATCACTTACAAAAGGTTGAATCACATGTCCACCAAAGGTGGATCATTCTCCATTATGCAATGAAGTATGTGCACCATGTGAAGGATGATAATGTGATATGTGCACTAAAGGTGGATCTCACACATAAAGTGGAATGTGATAACAACTATTGCCACCTAAAGTCAAATTTCTCCTAGACTATGTGCTAAAATAGCACGCAAACTCCCAAGTGTCTCATATGCAAACTACAATGTATGCATTATCATAAGGAAGCTTAAGTAAAGTGTAATTAGAAATATTTAATTATACCAACACCCCACTTAAGTGCAACTTAGCAGAATGCACTTAAAATCAAAATGCAAGATGGGTCCTGACTAGTAGACCATGTTAGGTACCCATTTACAATGCAAATTCAATGCAATGATGTAATAAATCTCTCATAAAGCGGAGAAAGGGAGAAAACATCATGGGAAACCCCCCCCCCCCCCCCCCCCAAAAGAGAAATGAAAACACACAAGATGCACGGATAGATGGAGGAATCAAGAGCCCCCAAGTATGACATACATCATGCATATACAAGAAATTATCCCTCCATAGGAAGGAAATAAGGAGAAATGATATCCCCCAATAATGAAGAAGCTCCAATGTTGATAAAGTGTACTTGAAAGAAAAGATAATTCAATGCCTACAAGAAAAATGTATCCCCTTACCTGAAGAAAAAAATACATCATATGATGAAGAAGCCAATCCATGTCAAAATAGAAGGAGGAGAGAAGTCTCCAAGTATGCATCTCTAAAGGATGAATAGGTATCTCCAAGCTCAAAGAATCCATCACATCATCAAGATGAACCATGAACTGTGACAAACCAAGTGAAGGAGAAGAATCAAGAATGCCAATCTCCAAAGAAGGTGAAGAAGTATCTCCAAATCCAATTGTGATGAAGCTGTCATCAAAGAGAAGTGAAACCCCCTCAAGTATGTCTCCCAAATCTACAATATGAGACTCAACAAGCAATGTTGAAATACCATATAAGTAGTTATCCCACACTACAATATCTGAAGCACTACATGATCATCCTACTGATTAGTAGAACTCAAGTGATGCAGGAGCACCCTCAAGTTCATCCATTTAAAGCACACCAGTGGACCCAAATACAAAGGGTTAGGGTATTGATTGGATCTTGGATCCAATTTCATCAATAAGTCCTAAATTGTAAGACAAGGGGACACTAGGTGGTGTTATAGACCTAGTTGTCTACCTTAGTCAATTTGGACACTATTGGGTAGATTAGGCTAGAATAGTCTAGGGCACCTAAGGAAGGGTAGAAATTTTATTTTAATCCTTCTAAGGTCTCCTATGGAGTCTAAACACAAAAATTTGCATGTTTAGTCACATTTGACATCTTTTGTTAAAAGTTGTCAAAGTTGTCAATGTTGCATAATGCAACTTCTTGTCAAAAGGTGCAACTTTTGAATCCCAACGTTCACAACCACTTTTTTCAGTTGGAAATTCTTGGGAAATATATGAAAAGGTTGGAAAACCTTACTCCATGATTGGAGTGAATTGATTGTAAAGTTTTGACATTGAAATCAATAAAATTCAATTGTTTTTCTGTATTTCCAACTGTTTTTCTAAGTTGTACAGATCTGTACGGATCCCAATGCACCATTGAAGGATTGAAAAAGTTGTTCCTGTGTCCTAGATGAATTTTCCAAGTGTTTTGAAGGCTTTAAGTGTAGGGGACCAAAAGTTATCTAATTTTGATTGCCCATTGGTCACAAGAAGGCCCTAACTAGGGTTTCGAGACAAAATTCCTCTTTCCCAGAGACTCCATCATGGGAAAAATCTAGGCCTCAGTGGAGAGAAAGGAGGGAGTATTTAATTTAATAATTTTTAGGTCTTAGATCAGGAGGAAGTCGATGGAGGGAGAAAACATTAAAACCTCTAGACAGGCATCTAGATGTGACTGCCCAGAATTTGGTTTTTGAAGCACAACTTGGGCTAGGGATGTAATGAAGACCTAAATCCTTGGATTTATTAGTTTTTCATGATCCTAAAAGTGTTCCAATTTTAATAATTGGAAATTGAATCAAACTTGAGTCACTTGCTTTGGAAAAGTGGGCTAATTGCTCAATTAGGCGTAGGAGAGAATTGTGAACAACAGGAGTTAGGAGATTGGTCAAGAGTCCTGGATTGGAGGGTGTTGTTGGTGAGTGGATTGTCACATTTGAGGGTGGTTAAGACTTGATTTTGTGGAGTTCCTTGTGAGTTACCTTCATTAATCCATTCTTGCTCCTTGTAGCCCTATAGTGGGTCAAGTATCGAAATTGAGTCTCAGAGTTGAGTAAGTGTGGGATTTGTATTTGTTATATCTAATTAAGGTGTATACCCTTTTAGAAACCCTATTCCATCCCTGGATTGATTGTTTCTAAGTTGTGGCTAAGAATACCCTAAGGGTAGTGAAGACTAGGAAATGGATCTAGTCTTCTGTGTGGGTATTTGGGAACTATAGTGGAGTCCTAGACTATATGGTATTGGGAAGGTGTTTTTGAACCTTTGTAGGATTGTTTGGTATAGTTTGGGGCTCTTATCCAAGTGGTATCAGAGAAACTGGTAGATCTTTGGAGGAAGACAAGTTTCAATCATGTCAGAAGGTGGAGATGACAGTGAACTTCCTAATAGGATGACCAATGCTAAACTACTAAAGGTAGTGAAAGAGCATGATGTAGAGAGGAATTTTATGAGGTAGGAAATGGAAATACTCAAGGAACAAGTCAAGAGATGGAGTAGTAGAAAATATGGAGTTAAAGAGGAGGGGAGTGATGAAGAGACCCCTTGGCAGGAGAAAGAAGAAGAGATCCCTGTAGATCAGAGGCTATTCCTAAAGACTTTGAAATCCATGGAGAGAAGGACCATGAATACTAAACTTGATCTACCTGTCTATAATGGGAAGATGGATCCAGAAGAAGTCATGGATTGGGTTGATGCACTCACTAGTTTCTTTGACTGTAAGGAGATACCAGAGCATCAGAAGGTTAAGATAGCAAAGTCCAAGTTGAAGGGATCTACCCTAACTTGGTGGAACTTCACTCAAGAAGAGAGGGTGAAGATGGATAAGAATCCAGTGAGCACATGGAAGAAGATGGTGACCTTGGTGAAGGAAGCCTATTTTCCTGAAGACTATGAAATTCAACTTCATAGAAAGAGACAAAGTTTAAGGCAGAAGGAGATGGACATCTCAAGTTATACTGAGGGATTCCATAAACTTACCATGAAATCTAAGTTGGCTAAACCAGAGAGTGTCAAACTTGATAGATATATGCAAGGGTTGAGGATAAACATCCAAGATGAACTAAGTTTATGTTCCCCTACTACTGTCCAAAAGTGTTATCAATTAGCACTAAAAGTTGAAGAGAAACTCAAGAGGAGGAAAGAACAAAGTGGAAGAGGCAGAGGCCAGAGATACTTTGGCCATAGTGGAAGAGGGGAAAATAGTGGGAGAGGACAAACTCCTAGAAATTTTGGAGAAACCAGTCATAGAGAAACCAGTCAAGAGAAATCCTTTGAGGAAGGTAGTTCTAGAGGCTCCTATAGAGGAAGGAGAGGAGATTCAAGGGGAAGATTTGGAGGAAGAAGTTCAGGACCTCCAAGGTGTTACAGATGTAACCAACAAGGGCACTTAGCATCCAAGTGTCCAGAGAAGGCAAGAAATCAGGTAGAGAGAAGGGCAAACATGGTTAGAGAAGAAGAGAACCAAGGAGACAATACACATGGGTCATATGCACCACCTGAGGAAGGATAAGTGCTTATGATGAGAAGGACACTACTAAAGGCTCCAAGCACTCAAGAACCACCTCTGAGGAAGAACTTATTTAGAACCACCTGCAGATGTGGAGACAAAGTCTGCAAAATGGTGATTGAGAGTGGGTCTATGGACAACTTGGTGTCATAGGAAGCAGTAAAGAAACTAAATTTGACAAGGGTGGCACATCCAAACCCTTACAAGGTATCATGGCTCACTTAGAAACAACAAACTATCATAGAGGAGCAAGCTTGGGTGAAATATTCCAACTTGGAAACTACAAGGATAAAGTTCTATTAGAATAGTCCCAAAGGATAACTTAGAGGGGGGGGGAGGTGAATTAGTTATCAGTAACTTTAACTTCTTCACACTGATTAATTTAGATTAACATAAAGTAAATGCACATTCAGATAACACAGTACACAACACCACAATTTGATTATGGGGAAACCAAATGGTAAAAACCCCGGTGGGAATTAGTACCCACAATGAACTATACTTGTTTATAGTAATCCCTGTTAGAAGATCTTGCAACCCTGTTAGGAGTTTTTATTTACAATACAATAAGTATAGTGACCTTGTTAAGGGTGTGACCCTGTTAGGAGTCTTTTACAAATAACTCTGTTAGGGGTGTGGACTCACTGTCCAAAAGCTCACTTCTTCAATGGTGAAGGCTACAACCTTCAGAAGAAAAGATATACACTATATATGATGATGAACTATAGAGTAGACCTACTGTCTTGATCATTTCCAATGAATTTTAATCTTCAATGACTTCTTCACATAGATCTTTGACGAATGAATCAACTCTTATATTCTTCTCTATACTTTTTTTGTCTCTTATTCCATCATTCACACATTGCGTCCACAAACGAACTACTATAAGTATCTTCACCAAAGTAGAAGGTCATGAAGGCTCTTAGAAACATTCCAACAACATCTTAGTCAGATTTACTAAACATGCAAACAATAATATGTTCGTACAATACAAACTAAACAGATGCGACGCTTCACTAAGTCAGCTTCACCAAATCAACTCAAACAACACGATCTTGATGTAACATGATAAGCATGCTTAACCAAAGATAGTTAACTCATAACTAATCAATAATATATCCACGCATATCCTAAAGATAGGCACAACTCAAGAGACACGTCAAATATGTCAGCTCTGTATAGATACACTTCCAGAATTGTAACTGCTAATAACAAAATTACACAACTTGACTAAAACATCATATCTGGACCTGCGTGTATGAACATAACATCAAAAATATGTCTACAACATAGATATAACCACGCAAAGCTTGATAACATCATTCTGATTAGTTCATACAGACGCTGCTGTATATTATATGTTGTCATCAATGACAAACATACAATCAACTAACTGAACATAATCAAATCTCCAACAATCTCCCCCTTTGACATTGATTGAAACATATGATATTAAAAAAAACCTCTATTCATGGTGTCCTCTTTCTTTTACAATCTTCTCAATATCCTCAACAAAGATTCATCTACACTGCTGCAGTTCCTCTGACTGTGTTTTTATATACACTCCCCCAGAGTATATTGTCCTTCTTAGTACATACTCCCCCTTTGACATCAATGGCAAAGGGTGCCATAAATCATTCTATACAGGTACTACTCCAGAAGTAGAGTAGTCAACCATTCATCAGTCACACAGGACTGATGTTCTTGCTGCTCTCTCTAATCAGACTTAGGAGAGGGAATTACTCCCATCTTCTCCCTTAGATACTCAAAAGTATCCTTTGCTAAAGGCTTCATGAAAATGTCTACTAGTTTTTCTTTTGTGCTCACATAGTCTAATTTCACTTCTTTGTCTGCAACCTTTTCTCTCAGAAAATGGTACTTGATCTCTATGTGTTTTGTCTTTGCATGCATCAAAGGGTTCTTAGACATGTTAATAGTACTAGTGTTATCACAATGAATAACAATACGATAATCAACTTGAATACCAAAGTATTTAACCATCTGCTTGATCCAAACCATGGTTGTACAATTCAGTGATGCTACAACATATTCAGCTTCTGCTATTGACTGAGAAATACAATTTTACTTCTTGCTTATCCAGGAAACCAACCTATCTCCAAGAAATTCTTCTCCTCCTGAAGTACTCTTTCTTTTATCAATACAACCTGCCCAATCTGCATCTGTATACACATGAAGTTGTATATTCTCTGATTTAGGATACCATAAACCATAGTCTATAGCTCCCTTAAGATATATGAATATCCTCTTGATTGTCATTAGGTGATTCTACTTGGGTTTAGCTACAAATCTTCCAACAATGCCAACTGCATTAGATATGTCAGATCTAGATTGAGTTAGATAAATGTGCTTTCCAATCATAGATTTGTACAATGTTTTGTCAACTGTCATGGAGTCATCATCTTTTGAAAGTTTACTTCCTGTAATCATAGGAGTGCATATTGGCTTGCAATCCTCCATTTTGAAAGTCTTCAATATTTCCTTCACATATTTTGACTGATTAATGAATATTCCTTTATCTGTCTGCTTTACATTCAGTCCCAAAAAGTATTTTATAGGACCAATCATGCTCATTTCAAATTCATTCTGCATTTCTTTTGCAAATGTTGTACTGAGCTTGTCATTACCTCCAAAGATAATGTCATCAACAAATATTGCAACTAGTAGTAATCCATCAGGTGTTTCTCTTGTGAACAAGTTACAATCTGTTGCTCCTTTCTTGAATCCAATTTTGGTGAGATAACCATCTAGTCCCTCATACCCAGCTCTTGGGGCATGTTTGAGTCCATAGAGTGCTTTCTTCAATCTGCATACCATGTCTGGTCTATCTAAAAGATTAAATCCTTCAGGCTGTTCTATGTAGACTTCTTCCTTCAAGTCACCATTCAGAAAAGCCGATTTTACATCCATTTGATAAAATTTAAAGTCTTTGAATGTTGCATATGCCAAAAACAATTTAATGGCTTCCAATCTACTCATAGGGGCAAATGTATCAGTGTATTCTATTCCTTCTCTTTGCGCATATCCTTTACATACCAATCTTTCTTTGTTTCTTATTACTATACCTTCTTCATTCATCTTGTTTCTGAAGATCCACTTTGTTCCAATCACATTTTTGTCACTAGGTCTAGGAACCAATTCCCATGCATCATTCTTGATTATCTGATATAGTTCTTCTTTCATTGCATTCTTCCAATCAGAATTATTACAAGCATCTTCAACACTTAAGGGTTCAATCTATGAAAGTAAACATACCTCTTCATTCACTATTAGACATTTTTCTTTTGATCTGGTCAAAACACTGCTGCTCTGATCTCCAATGATATCATCTTTAGAGTGGTATATGGATGTGAACTTAGGAACCTTAGGTGTGATTTCTTCTGCTGTAATCTGAGATTCTTCTCTACTTGTTTTAGATTCATTACATGAGACATAAATGTAATCAAACATTTCTTCAATCACAGTATCTTTGCTGCTAGGTTTGGGTTCATCTTCAATCAAAGGTGCATATTCATAGTACCTCTCTTGAACCATAAAATTTTCATCAATATTAACATGTGTGCTTTCAATTATCTTCTTTAATCTCAAATTGAAACATTTGTAAGCTTTGATTTTTGTAGAGTAACCAAGAAAAATACCTTCATCACTTCTAGCATCAAACTTACCAACACCATCATCTCTCTTGATGCAGCACTTGCTGCCAAATATTCTAAAGTACTTTACTATGGGTACATTACCAAACCAAAGTTCAAATGGTGTCTTATCCATTCCTTGTCTCAATTGAGTTATGTTGATAGTATACACTGTTGTATTCACTGCATCTCTCCAATAGGTGTGCGCAACTTTTCCTTCAATCATCATGGTGCGCATTGTATCCAGTATAATCATGTTCCTTCTTTCTGTAATTCCATTTTAATGAGGGGTTGTAGGGGCACTTAACTGCCTTTTGATTCCGTGTTCTTCACAGTAGTCATTAAACTGGTTAGAGGTGAACTCTCCTCCTCTATCTGATCTTAAACATTTTAGTTTTAATCCAGATTCATTCTCAACCTTAGCTTTGAATATTTTGAACTTCTCAAAGGCTTCAAACTTCTCCTTTAAGAATGCAACCCACATCATCCTAGAAAAATTATCAACAAACAAAATGAAATACCTTTCTCCATAGTATGATCTTGTTTAAGTAGTATCACATAAATCTGTATGCACTAAGTCCAATTTTTTTTCAGCTAAGGTCTACTTGCTTCTGAAAGAACTCCTTACATGCTTACCCATAACACATTCCTTGCATATTGTGTCAATTGGTCTTGCAATACTTGGTAGGTCTCTAACTACCTTGACATTACTGATCTTTACTATATTATCAAAGTTGATATGACATAGTCTCTTGTGCCATAAACAACTGTCATTCACTTTTGGAACAAAACAACTTACATCCTTGACTCTTGTGGGACACTTAGATGAAAAGTGACCAATCTTATTGCATGAATTTTTTTTTAATGGAAGTTGTCCTTCATACTTTCCTTTACCTTTCTTTTCTCTTTTAGCAATCATGGCAATAATATCTTCTAGTTCTTCATCAACTTCTTCTTTATCATTAAGGCTAGAGATGTGTCAGGATTTCTTACCATGTACTGAGGCTTTGAAATTTGTTTCACTTTTAGGTTCAGTCTTCAATCTTGATATTTCATATGCAGAGATTTTGCTGATTAGAGTCTCTCTCTTAAAGTCTTTAGAAAATTGCATGGTTTCATCTAGAATGTTGATCTTGCTTTCATAGTCTACTGTCAAAGTAGTCATTAGCTTGTCCATTATGTCTTCTTCTGAAATTTCTCCTCCATTATTTCTAATTCCAGATACTGCTTCATTTATCCTCTGATTATAAGCTCTGATGTTCTCTTTAGGCAACATCTCAAGATTGTTATATTTCTTTTTCCATGTCTTCCTGCGCGCATTCTTTGCTTGGATATCTCCTTCAAACATATCTTCTAAATACTTCCATATGGTATAGGCTCTGTCAAATTTCTTGATCTCAGAAAATTCACTATCTGATAAGGCACTTATGAGGGCTTCTTTGGCAATAGGATTAGCTATGAACACTTCCTTTTGTTTTCTTGTGGGATCATCCTTTGCTAGGTCTTTTAGAGATGGAATAACAACTTCTTGTGTAGCAATATCAAAGATCTCAAAACCCACACATTGCAGATGTGTTATCATTTTGTTCTTCCAATCTAGATAGTTCTCTCCATTGAACTTAGGACTCTCTTTTCTAAAGAATGTCATCTGATCTACCTTAAGCTATTAGGCTTTTTCTCCAAGGCACTTGGCTCTGATACCAATTGTAACCACCTGAATTTGGTCTATCACAACTATGGACCCTATTTTCCCTAAGTGTGATCATACCCTCGATTTATGTCCAAACGACCCTGTTACTGCTTGGCATAATTCTTTAAATCAATATAATATCCTAGGTGATTTTTATCACTGATTTATATTAACTATTATAGCCATACAATTCAAATCAATTTTGACCAATCAAATCAAATCAAAATCGAACATGGCTATAGTATTTAATTATAAAGGAATT
>MU226523.1:447401-465398 GCA_018584345.1 Thuja plicata | reverse complement strand
ACCCACCTCCTAATGTTGTCACATTCCATTAAGGAATACTTAGCAACTCAACCCACTTGAGAAAGTCCACTTTCTCAAGCTGGACTTTGTTAAAGTCCATTTTCTCAAGCCACTCTCTTACATCCTCCCTTGCCTCTTTAAGGCCTTCATTAATGCCTTCATTAATGTAAAGACCTTAAGCCCATGTCTCTCCCATGCCTTATTAATGTCTTGGGCATTAATGGCTCTTACATATTTATGAGTCTCCAAATTCATAAATGAACCTTGTCCCCCCTTTCTCTCTCCCATTCTTCTATAAATAGAAGCCTATTTTGAGAGAAAATAAGCCTTCACCTTAGAATCTAAATTACATTGTTATGCTGCTATATTTATCCTAGATTCACATTTCATCTATTATTCCATGCTAGTTCATTGTTTTCATTTCATATTTTAAAGCTAGATTATATGCTTTTTCACATTTTTAGTTTAAATTTGAATCAAATCCTTCATGCTAGAATAGTAATGGTCACTGATTTGAAGCATATTTTGAGAGATAAATATGCAACTAATTACACTTTTTCTAGTTAGAAGGCAATAGGCTGATATTAGTGGTTTTTAACATTTTGACTAACCATTTGAACTAATGCAATGACCTATTGAGTGTTTGTGTTGTTTTCAACAGGTACCCATTTACACACACACACACCAATTGTTAGAATAGTCCCAAAGGATAACTGAGAGGGGGGGGGTGAGTCAGTTATCAGTAACTTTAACTTCTTCACACTGATTAATTCAGATTAACATAAAGTAAATGCATATTCAGATAACACAGTACACAACACAATTTGATTATGGGGAAACCGAATGGTAAAAACCCCGGTGGGAATTAGTACCCACAATGAACTATACTTGTTTATATTAATCCCTGTTAGAAGATCATGCAACCCTGTTAGGAGTTGTTCTTTACAATGCAATAAGTATAGTGACCTTGTTAAGGTTTTTACCCTATTAGGAATCTTTTACAAATAACCCTATTAGGGGTGTGGACTCACTGTCCAAAAGCTCACTGCTTCAATGGTGAAGGCTACAACCTTCAGAAGAATAGATATACACTATATCTGATGATGAACTATAGAGTAGACCTGTTGTCTTGATCAGTTCCAATGAATTGTAATCTTCAACTGCTTCTTCACATAGATCTTTCATGAATGAATCAACTCTTATATTCTACTCTATACTTTTTCTGTCTCTTATTCCATCATTCACACGTTGTGTCCACAAAAAAACTACTATAAGTATCTTCACCAAAGTAGAAGGTCATGATGGCTCTTAGAAACATTCCAACAACATCTTAGTTGGCTTTACTAAGCATGCAAACAATAATATGTCTGTGCAATACAAACTGAACAGACGCGACGCTTCACTAAGTCAACTTCACCAAATCAACTCAAACAACATGATCTTGATGTAACATGATAAGCATGCTTAACCAAAGATAGTTAACTCATAACTAATCAATAATATATCCATGCATATCCTAAAGATAGGCACAACTCAAGAGACCCATCAAATACATCAGCTCTATACAGATACACTTCTAGAACTGTAACTGCCAATAAAAGAATTACACAACTTGACTGAAACATCATATCTAGACCTGCGTGTATGAACATAACATCAACAGTATGTCTACAACATAGATATAACCATGCAAGGCTTGATAAAATCATTCTTATTAGTTCATATAGACGTTGTTGTATATTATATGTTGTCATCAATGACAAACATACAATCAACTAACTGAACAGAATCAAATCTCCAACAAGTTCTCTGTTACATTGTCCCAATGGATACCTTCCATTTGCTACTTGGGAGACCTTGACAATATGATGTGGAGGTTCAAAATTATGGAAGGTTGAACACCTACACAATCAACCAAAAAGGTGAAAAGGTAACATTCTTACCACTGTCTGATTCTGCAGAAGATAAAAAAGATCCTAAAATTTTATTTGTAGGAGAAAAAGAATTTTTGAAGACTTTGAAAGAAGAAAAGACCACTTGGTATGCCTTAGTCATTTTTCCCAAGGCTTACAGACCTAAGAAGGTTGAGAAAGAAGTGAAACCCCTAAGAAGAGTAGGCCCTAAGGAAGATGCAGACCTACTTGACCAGTATAAGGACATTGTCACCAAAGACTTACCAAATGAGTTGTCCCCAATCAGAGACATAAGCCACAACATATATTTAAACCCAGGAGAAACCTTATCCAACAAAGCAGCATATAAGTTAACTCCAGTGAAAAATAAGGAGATGGAAAGATAGATTCAAGAACTCTTGGATAAGGATTTAATCACTAAGAGTCTCAGTCCTTGTGTAGTACCTGTTCTTTTAGCCCCTAAGAAGGAAGGCACATGGAGATTGTGCACTGATTCTAGAGAAATAAATAGAATCACAATTAGGTATAGATTTCCTATGCCTAGGATAGAGGATCTATTGGATCACTTAGAAGGTTCAAGGTACTATTATAAGGTGGATTTGAAGAGTGGCTACCACCAAATATGGATTAGGGTTGGTGATGAGTGGAAGACTACATTTGAAACCAATGAAGGCTTGTATGAATGGAGGGTGATGTCCTTTGGACTATCAAATTCTCCTAGCACATTCATGAGGCTCATGAATGAGGTGCTCAAACCATTCCTTGGAAAATTTGTCACAGTGTACCTTGATGACATCCTTATTTTTAGAAAGAGTAAGGAGGAACATTTGGAACATCTTAACTTGGTCCTAAAGAGAATACATGAAGAGAAGCTTTTTATAAATTTGGAGAAATGTGTTTTTATGCAGGACAAGCTAGTATATTTGGGATTTGTGGTCTCAAGAGGGAACATCAAAATGGACCCTAAGAAGGTAGAAGCCATCTTGAATTAGCCTTCTCCTAGGAAAATGATAGAAGTTAGGAGTTTTCATGGGCTTGCACCTTTTTACAGAAAGTTCATTAGGAATTTCAGTCAGTTGTGTGCTCCTATCCTTGAAACCATTAAGGGTGGACAAAAGTGCAAGTTTGTGTGGAACAAAGATGCAGAAGAAGCCTTCCAAATGCTGAAGAAAAAGGTAATGGAGAAACCTATCTTAGTGTTTCCTAATTTCCAAAAGATATTTACTATTGAATATGATGCTTCTAACCTAGCTATAGGGGCTGTCTTGAGCCAAGAAGGGAGGCCTATAACCTTTTTCAGTGAGAAACTGAATGAAGTAAAGAGGAAATACTCCTCTTATGACTTGGAATTGTATGCCTTAGTCTAGTAATTGAAGAAATGGAGGCACTACCTCCTTCCAAAGGAATTTGTTGTCTTCACAGACAACCAAGCATTAAGTTTCTTAAATAGTCAAGAGAAACTATGCCACAAACACATGGAGTGGGTGGAATCAATACAAGCCTACACATTTTCAATCAAACATAAGAAGGGAGTCACCAATAAGGTGGAAGATGCATTGAGTAGAAGAACTCTAGTTGTGCAACAAATCCAACTTCAAAGTGTAGGGATTGTTTCATTAAAGGACATGTATAAGAATGATGATGATTTCAGTGATATTTATAAGGCATGTTCTAAATTTTTTGAGGCTTATCATGTTGATTATGCAGACTATTTGATCCAAAATGGACTCTTGTTCAAGGGACACCAGTAATGCATTCCAAAATGTTCAATGAGGGAGAACATCATTAGAGAAAAGAATGCAGGCAGCATGGGGGGACATTTTGGTTTGGACAAGACATTGGAATAGGTGAGAAGGTTCTTTTATTTGCCTAAGCTTTAGAATGAAGTAAGGAATATTGTAGAGACATGTACAATCTGTCAAAGAGCTAAGGGTACATCCAAAAATGCAGGACTATACCAACCTATACCTATTCCTACAAGTCCTTGGGAGAGTTGTAGCATAGATTTTGTGATGGGATTTCCTAGAACACAAAAGGGATATGATAGTATTTATGTTTTAGTGGACATATTTAGCAAAATGGCCCACTTTATCCCTTGTAAAAGTACCAATGATGCATCATCAATTGCAAGTTTGTTCTTTAAAGAAATTTTGAGGATACATGGCTTACCTCAAACCATTCTATCTGATAGAGATGTAAATTTTACTGGTCACTTTTGGGGAACCTTATGGAAGAGGTTAGGGACCAATATAAGTTTTAGTTCTGCCTACCATCCACAAACAAATGGGCAGATAGAAGTTGTCAATAAATCACTTGGCAATCTACTTAGATGCTTGACAAAACAGTATGGAGACAAGTGGGATGCAGTCCTACCCCAAGCAGAGTTTTCTTTCAATGACTCAGTCAATAGGAGCATAGGGAAGAGTCCCTTTCAGATTGTATATGGGAAAAGTCAAAGAGGCATCTTGGAACTCAGATAATTTCCACAAAACACTCCAGTCAGTGCTCATGGAGAAGAGTTTGTAGAGAGTATGAAATAAATTCATGACTCAGTGAGATTGGCACTTGAGAAGAGTGCAGACAAGTATAAGCAAGCCAAAGACAAGCATAGGAGAGATGTCCATTTGCAGGTTGGAGAGTTGGTGTGGTCATATTTGAAGAAGGAAAGATTGCTTAAGGGCAAGCACACAAAAATACTCATGAAGAAAGTAGGACCATGTCTAGTTTTGAAAAAACATGGGTTGAATGCATATGAGATTGAATTGCCCTCACACCTTGGTATCTCCCCTATTTTAAATATTTGTGATCTAATCCCATATAAAGGTGATGTGAATATAGGTTCTGAAGTACAGGTTGAAGAGCTTGAAGAAGATGTTGCAAGTATACCCTCTCATGTACCAAACAAGCTTGAGAATATCTTGGACACAAAGATCATCAAACAAAAAAGAAAGATTATTTACAAGAAATATTTGGTCAAGTGGCAAGGAATTCCCGAGGAAGAATTTGTATGGATGGATGAGCAATAAATTTAGAAGCATTGCTCCAGTTTAGAGGACCTCATCTCAAGAGGACTTGAGATCAATGCACCCCGAGAGTATGGTGCATGAGCACCCTCAAGTTCATCCATTTCAAGCACATCAGTGGACCCAAATACAAAGGGTTAGGGTAGTGATTGGATCTTGGATCTTGGATCCAATGTCATCAATAAGTCCTAAATTGTAAGACAAGGGGACACTAGGTGGTGTTATAAACCTAGTTATCTACCTTAGTCAATTTGGACACTATTGGGTAGATTAGTCTAGAATATTCTAGGGCATCTAAGGAAGGGTATAAATTTTATTTTAATCCTTCTAAGTTCTCCTATGGAGTCTAAACACAATAATTTTCAAGTTTAGTCACATTTGACATCTTTTGTTAAAAGTTGTCAAAGTTGTCAATGTTACATAATGCAACTTCTTGTCAAAAGGTGCAACTTCTGAATCCCAAAGTTCACAACCACTTTTGTCAGTTGGAATTTCTTGGGAAATGTATGAAAAGGTTGGAAAACCTTACTATTGATATTGTGGTGACTGATCATGTAGTGGGTGTTGATATTATGGTGACTGCTCATTTGGTATTTTTTTGGGAAAAAGAATTGCTTTTTTGGGAAACATTGTAAAACCCTAAAATGGCCAATTTTAGAGGTTTCCCTAAAAGAAATGTTAAAATATTATGAGATGCATAATTCATGGTAATGTTTGTGTACTATTTTTATGGATAATAAGAAAGGTTGAACGACTATGTAGGTGGATGTAGCCCAGGTTTTGGGTTTACCATGTTAAATTTGTATGTCATCTGTGTTCCGCTTTATTCTTCTTTTGTTTATGCATATAAATGTTTATTATTATATTTTTCAAGTTCTGTCAAACCCTAACACTTACGCCATGGTTGAAGTGAATTGATTGTAAAGTTTTGACATTGAAATCAATAAAATTCAATTATTTTTTTGTATTTCTAACTATTTTTCTAAGTTGTACAAATTTGTACGGATCCTAATGCACCATTGAAGGATTGAGAAAGGTTTTCATCTATATTAGATTAATTTTCCAAGTGTTTTGAAGGCTTGAAGTGCACAAGACCAAATGTTATCTAATTTTGATTGCCCACTGGTCACAGGAAGGCCCTAAATAGGGTTTTGAGACAAAATTCCTCTTTCCCAGAGACTCCACCATGGGAAAAATATAGGCCCTAGTGGAGAGAAAGGAGGGAGGATTTAATTTAATACTTTTGAGGTCTTAGATCAGGCATTCAATGGAGGGAGAAAACATTAAAACCTCTGCACAAGCATCTAGATGTGACTGTCCAGAATTTGGTTTTTGAAGCACAACTTGGGCTAGGGATGGATTTAAGACCTAAATCCTTGGATTTAGTAGTTTTGTGTGATCCCAAAAGTGTTACAATTGGAATAATTTGAAAGTGAATCAAACTTGAGTCACTTTCTTTGGAAAAGTGGCCTAATTGCTCAATTAGGCCTAGGAGAGACTTGTGAACAACAGGAGTTAGGAGATTGGTCAAGAGTCCTGGCTTGGAGGGTATTTTTGGTGAGTATATTGTCATATTTTAGGGTGGTTAAGACTTTATTTTTTTGGGTTACTTGTGAGTTACCTTCATTAATCCATTCTTGCTCCTTGTAGCCCTATAGTGGGCCAAGTATCCAAATTGAGTCTCAGAGTTGAGTAAGTGTGGGATTTATCTTTGTTACATAATTAAGGTTTCTAAACTTTTAGAAACCATGTTCCATCCCTGGATTGATTGGTTCTAAGTTGTGGCTAAGGATACCCTAAGGGTAGTGAAGACTAGGAAGTGGATCTAGTCTTGTGGGTGGGTTTTTGGGAACTCTAGTGGAGTCCTAGACTATATGATATTGGGAAGGCATTTTTGAAATTTTGTATGATTGTTTTGTATATTTTTGGGCTATTCTCCATAAAGTCCAATGAATCAGGAGGTGGAGGAGTAGAAATCTCAACACTTGTCTCAAGAACATAATGATTCAAGTGTCCGAAGTTCTCCTCACATACATAATTCACCCTTGGTAGAAGGGTGGGTACATCATGCACATAATCATCATCATAAAAAAAATGTGAAAAGGAATAAAACAGTGATGCATGATCAACAAATCCCATATCTATGACATCTCTAGTCACCATGTCCCTAATGTAGACATAATCAAGAGTGAACTCAACAATTTTACCTTGTGCCCCATGAGTAATTTGATAAATAGAAAGGATATTAGTGGTCAAGGATGGTACAAAATGAAAATCATTAAATGTACCCTCTTTCATATCAATATAACACTTCCCACAAATCTTATGTGTTTTTACCCATCAATATATGAGGAGAATTACAATGTTCAATAGAAGAGAAAATATCCACAGAAGATGCCATTTGATGTAAAGCACCTGAATCAAGAAGTCATTTACCTTGCTCAAGATGTGTGGAAGCCATGAGTGCTTGATCTTTCCATTTATCCTTGGTTGATTATGTAAATTAAGAAGCTACCAAATTTAATGAAGAAGAAGGAGGTGGAGAGACTAACGAGGGCAACTTGATGTTGCGCTTTTAAGTGAGTTCATCAATCTTCCTAATGAACACTTATTCTCATCATGTCCTTCCTTTTTATAATATGCACATGTCCCCTTCTTCCTTAAAGATTATTCCTCTCTTGAAGAGGACTTGGACTCATAAGTATATTGTGAAGGAGAATAATCATCTTTCTTATGATGCTTAGGGTCCTTATGTTGCTTCTTTCCTTTTCCATTGGAATCCTTTGGAGTGGAGACATTTGCAAGAAGTGTATGATACTTTTAAGAATTTAATTGACCCATGTGTACCAAATTTTCTTGTTCCCTTGTGAGTTGAGCTGAAAATTCATCAAGAGAAGACATTTTGTATGCACTACCAAGAACATCCATAGTAGCATAGAATGTAGAAACAAAAAATGAATATTCAGTACCTAGCTTGGAAAGAATATATAATATCAATTGTTCATCCTCTTTAGTAATCCCACAATTAGAAATATACAATCAAATAGAATTTAAATTAGAGAAAAATTCTTTAATATTATCAAAATTACTAGGATTTAGACTTATAAGATTGTTCTCCAATATGATTTTTCTCATTCTATCTGGGTTACTATAAAGTCCCTCCATGGTAGTCCAAACATCATGAGGATGTGTGCAAGATGCAATATGATATCTTAAATCTAGAGAGATGGATAATTGAAGAGTGCCAAGAGCTTTATCCTTTGTTTAAACCATTTTCTCCTTTTTGAAACACCTATGGCTGGTTTTGGGTCTTGACCAAAAGTGATTCTATGATATCCCACGTGCAATAAGTGATCTTCTATTGACATTTTTATTCATTATAGTTATATGGAGTGACCAAAACAACTTTTGAAAAATCCATAATATGGCCAAATAATGATAGAATTTTTTTATAACTCCTTTAAATCACTGATAAAAATTAGAAAATTGAAATCCAATGATTAACCAAGTGCTTATATAGGCCCAAAATGACACTTCAAATTACTACAAACTGATAGAAAATCTAGAAAGTAGATGAAAAATCATGCACTTCAAAAAAATTCCCCCAAAAAATGTTACTATATATGCCTAAACGAAGCTTCAAAAGTTGCAAAATGCAGGATTAGATATCCACAATCATGAAAAACTATAATTTCTGATCAATTTAGTGACCAAAATCAGAAAATAATACCACCATTGGAAAGTTTAGGAAATTATACGCCAAATAAAAAATAATTGCTCAAAAAAGGAGTCAGATTGAGCAAGATAGGAGCCTCTGAAGTTGAATTGAAAAATCAAAATGCTCAATGGTAAAGGGAAAAAAATTCAAACTAGTGATGATGTCAGCAAACTGCGTGATTAAATTTGATGGCCTTTGTAGAAAGCCAATAACCCTTAGAAGATGACGGTTGGAGTCCCTTCAAAATTAATATAGATGAAAGTGCACGTGGTACAAAAGGATTGACTTGGCTATGCTACAACTATAGAGTGGGAATTGTTGATGACATGGAAATGTTGGATTTTTCCATATGGCACTTGGTTGGCAGGGGCCGAGGGTGGCAGAGGGGCCACCCCCTGGTTGCGTCGTTGGTGGTTCTTTAGTGGTGGTGATGTAGCGATGGAGTGGAGGGCTCCACTTTAGTGCATTTGTGGTGGGATGTGGGATTTAATCCCACATGCAGGAGGTAATAGTGCTTGCTCTTGTTTTTATAGAGGACCCCACACAATCAAGTCACTAGTGATGTTGTTGGTATATGGAGCTTAGTTAAGAATTGTTGTTGGTTGTCATTTGCTAGGAAATTTGACTGTTGTTGTTGGAACTGTAGTGATCAAAATTTGTGGCCAAGAGAGATGTGTGGGAAAGGATTTTTTTACCCAATTTTGATGCTTGTGATATGCGGATGTGACTGCTTGCAATCAGACTGACTAAATACAGAGATGCAGGGGCCAGTTTGCAGACCCCCTAAACTTTTTCCACAAGAAAATATACCAAAATAAATGTGTGAACAATATTGAAAATGCAGAATAAAAATAATTTGTCTTTTTGAGGATCATAATGGGTAGTGTAGGTGGGCCATAAGGCCTGCCTATTCAAAATGTTTTTGCCTTAGATTTGACCTTTTCCAAATATAGGTAAATTTATAGTCATTTTTCACTAAAATAGCCTCCCAAACATGATGGTGATGTCAAAGCTGACCTAATATGCTCCCATGAAACTCTGGTCCTCATATCTACAATATTGACCTCTAATGCATGCACCAAGAACTCTCCAAATAGGCTATCCAAGATATTCTAATGGCTTTGATACCATGTAGTAATTTGCAAATAGAAATGAACCAAGGATCTAGAGGTCAAAGAATAGCACAAAGACAAGAGAGATAATATGAACAAGAATAAACTATACATTCTCATTAATGATGTGATTAGAAGATATTAGAGATGTGTACAATGTAGAAGTGCCTACTTATATAGGTAAGACAATAAGAGAGTATGATAAGGAGTTGATAAGATATCACCCACACAAGGTGGAATCACATATCCACCAAAGGTGGATTATCCTCCATTATGAAATGAAGTATGTGCAACATATGGAGGATGCTAATGTGATATGTGCACTAAAGGTGGATCTCACACATAAAGTGGAATATGATAACAACTATGACCACCTAAAGTGGAATTTCTCCTACACCATGTGCTAAAATAAGATGCAAAATCCTAGGTGTCTTGTATGAAAACTACAATGTATGCAATATCCTAAGTAAGCTTAAGTTAAGTGTAATTATGAATATTTAATTAAAGAAACAAATCTTGTAGAATGTTTAAGGGAAGCCATAAGGTTTAATCAGCCATCATTCTAGAATGCTTGACTAACAAAGGGTTAAGAAAGAACTTGCATTAAATTAGGAAATTCACAATTAGAGAATATATAAAGCATGATAATATCATGGTTACGAAGATATGATTAAAAGGGTTCATGATTATTATAATGATAAGTTGCTAGGTCTATTTTGTTGCACTCTTAGCACCTACAAAAACTTTTCCAATTCTCATGTTCACACATCATAAAAAAACATTAGTACCTAGTTATTCCAAAAAATAACTTGCATGCGTGCATATATAATATGCCTAAATGAAACCAATTAATTCATAACTTTCACTTACTTGATAATAAAAATAATTTTTACATAACTTGCATGCACGCATATATAATATGCCTAAATGAAACCAATTAATTCATAACTTTGAATTACTTGATAATAAAAATAGTTCTAAAAATAAATTACTAAGTGTAGCATCATAATTTGCATACCTATGCAATTTATTTCTCAACTAGGCCCTATTTTAGCATGTATGTCCACTTGTACCTAGTTTTGATATTGAAGCTCAATTCCAACTGAAATTTTGGTTTCCTCTCAACATCCTAGACCTCTGATCCCAATTTAGGGATGTATTTGGAGGACAAAGATGCCCAATGCGTCTGAGTCCCAGGAACGAGATGCCTAATTCATTTGGTCCCACCATTTGAGCCCCAAATTTGAACCATGCAATGGTCAGCTTGCAGGAGTGGGAAATTAAAGCTCATGTTGGATTTCTCTAAAATTGACAACTTGGAGTGGTTGAGAGAGGTATTAAAGAAAGTTACCCTCCCTTATTTGCATCCTTGATTCAAGCTCAAGCATTGAGAATCAAAGGCATTCTTCTTTACATCTAGCATTGCGGAAAGCTTCAACATCCTCCATGCAAGCATGTATTCATGATTTTCCTTTTAGGTCTCATGGAGTCATGTTATTGCAGCAATACTTGTGATCACATTCAAAATGAATTACAATCAACAATGTATAAGACAAATTTTAATTCTCAAATATAGCCTTTTCTACCTAACAACATGCTTTCAATTTCATTTCACCTCATTTCAATTTCAAGGTTAATTCCTAAACTAGGGTTTGACTTAGGCAAAACTCTCTCTCTCTCTCTCTCTCTCTCTCTCTCTCTCTCTCTCTCTGGGTATTAGATAGAAAACACATGAAAAGACATCAAAAGAGTTATAGAACACTTGTTCATAGATCCAAAAGGAGGAGCTAGATGCATTTCTTGTTTGAGTATGGGGACGCAGGCACCCTTCTCATTTGAGTCCCTTAGATTTTATTCCAAATTTAAACCATAGGTTAATTTTCATCTATACTTTCTAGATCTTCTTCTGGAATCTACGCATCTATTTTTTTGTTGTGTCATGCATCTTGGAAGTCATCATTTTGTCATACTTTTCTCTAGATCTTACATTCATCTTCCACAATTATGTTTTCATTTTCAACTCATCATGAAGGACCATTGAATTCACCTTGAGCCCAAATATCTTGATTCAAGTGGATAATTCTCCTTCCAGTGTGAGTGAGTAAAATATGCCCAAGATTTCTAGTTTGCATGCATATACTAGTGAACCCTATTTTACCTTATTACACTAAGGCTATAGTATTGATTATTAAATCCATAGAAACTTCAAAAAGATAAAGTATGATTATAATTTAAACTATATGGTGTATACCTTAGTCCAAATTACATCGTGACATTAGGCATTTAACATAAAATAGAATAGAGAGTTTATAAAAATATGTCATTAACAATAGAACTATCTCTAGTATAGATGATGAGATTATTGAGGTTCAATAGTAACCTCCAAAGGTACTACCATTGACATTATCAAGCCAACCCCTTAATTGATATCATTAACTTTTACAAGTGGAATAAAACACTCAAAGCTATGTAAGAAAGTCGTGAGGGTGAGTTACACCATATTCATTGCAAATAAAGTACCAAGACATCATTTTATCCCTGTGTTGAACAAAATTATCCCTGAGTCATCAAGTTTCATTTGTATGTTGTTTACCTGTATCCCCCTCTTCATAAAATTCTCTGGTATAAATTCTAGTGGTTTATCCTCTAGTATTGGGTCCCTATGAATCACTCATGTATTTAAAAATAACATGGTTCCTATAGGAATATGATGGCCTCCCACTATGTAAGCCTCAATAGATTCAAGTACTCGGGACCTATCTTGCATTGTGAGTTTAAGTGCATTCCCCTAAGTTTCACTTAAGGGGGGGTTTTGGTGTAATCATATATTCCTAATTACACTTTACTTAAGCTTACTTAGGATAATGCATTGCATATTAGTTTTTATATGAGACACCTAAGAGTTTGCATCCTATTTTAGCACATGGTGTAGGAGAAATTCTACTTTAGGTGGTGATAGTTGTTATCTCATGTGTGAGATCCACCTTTAGTGCACATATCACATTATCATCCTCATCATATTACACATACTTCATTGCATAATGGAGGATGATCCACCTTTGGTGGACATGTGATTCCACCTTGCATGGGTGATAGTTTATCTTCTCCTTATCATTGTCTCTTATTGCCTTGCCTATATATGTAGGCACTTCTATATTGTAAATTATCTCCAATATATTCTATTTTCATATTGCATCATTAATGAGAATATAATCTATTCTTGTGCATATCATCTCTCTTGTCTTTGTGCTATTCTTTGACCTCTAAATCCTTGGTTCATTTCTATTTGCAAATTCTTACATGGTATTAGAGCCATTGGAGCATCTTGGATAGTCTAGTTGGAGAGTTCTTGCTGCATACATTGGAGGTCAATATCTCAGATTTGAGGACCACCATTTTGTGGGAGTAGTTTGGGTCAGATCTGACCTCACCATTGCATCTGGGAAGCTATTATGATGACAATCGACTATAAATTCACCCATATTCAGAGAAAGTCAAATTTGTGGCAAATGTTTTTTGCACAGGAAAGCCATATGACCCACTTGCACAAACATGGTACGATCATTAATAAAAAAATTATTATTTTTGTTATGCATTTTTTGCAGATTTGTTTTCATTATCATATTGTGGCAAAATATTTTTTGGGGCTTTGACCACTGCCCCTTTGTTTGTATTTGTCATCATTTTGGCATAAATATTTCAGCTATACTAGCTCTATCAAATCTAAAGCTGCAAGTGGTCAAATAACCTAACATACAACTCGCATGACATCTAAGAAATTGAGCCAATCGACAATCAGTTGACTGCAATCATCTCAGACTAGAGACCCTAGTTCTTTATTTTTGATACTAGCCGCTATGTATAAAAATAGCCTAGAGGTCCTTCACCCCACAAATGTGGGATTATTGTTCAGATCCACCTCCGACTGCAAGCGGCTCCTCCCAAAGTCGACACTCCTCCACCACCATTAGAAGATCTACCAATGGTTCCCCTTTGTGGCCATTCTTCTACCACATGGCCCAACCAAAGACATAAATGTGGTGATCAGTAATTCATCCACACAAACACAATATGCTATGCAGCTTCCCAGTCACGTTGCCACACCATACCTCCATGTCAATGGTTAGTCAGCAATTTTTTTTCCACACGTCAATTTTCAAAGGCATAAATTTGACGCCTATACAACCTTTAATCTGGGGTCATTGGTTGTTTTCGTGCGATGACCAGACAACCATCAAATTTAATCAGGTGGTCTGCTGATATCATCAACTGGTTCAAAATTTTTACCCCTTACCAATGTATTTTTTGATTCTGCTGCCACGCAGCCCAACCAAAGACATAAATGCGGTGATTAATAATTCATCCACACAAACACAATATGCTATGCATCTTCCTAGTCAAATTGCCACACCATACCTCCATGTCATTGACTAGTCAACAATTTTTGTGCCACACGTCAATTTTTAAAGGCATAAATTTGACGCCCATACAACCTTCAATCTGGGGTCATTGGTTGTTTTCCTATGATGACCATACGACCATCAAATTTAATCGGCTGGTCTATTGATATCATCGACTGGTTCAAAATTTTTACCCCTTATCAATGTAATTTTTGGCTTTGCAGCCCATCCTCAAAGGCTCATATCTTGCTCATATTAAGTCTGTTTTTCGAGCATTTTTTATTTTATTTGGGGTAGAATTTTGTGAGGATTACAATGGTGGCATTATTTTCTGATTTTGGTGGCTAGCTTGATTAGAATTTGTAGATGTTCATGATTGTACCTATTTAATCCTTCATTTTTTAACTTCCAAAGATTCATTTGGGCATATACAGTAATATTTTAAGGTGCATTATTTTTTATCTACTTTCTAGATGTGCAATCAATTTTTAGTGATTTGGAGTGGAAAAATCACTTTCAAAAATAGGTCATTTTGGGAATATATATATGCACTTGGGGAATCCTTGGATTTAGTTTTTTTATTTGCATTAGTGATTTGAAGGAGTTATTAGTTATTTTGTATCATTCTTTGGTTGCATTATGGACTTTTCAAAATTCAAAATCCTCACTCCATATAACTATCATGAATGGAAAGAATCTATATCTAATCAGTTGTTAAGTATTGGATTGCTTAGAATATATTTTGGGCACGAGCCATAACTAGCTACAGGTGCTACAGAAAGGAGAAAATAGTTTGATCAAAGGGATAAAGCACTTGGCTCTCTTAGATCATCCATCTCTCCTGATTTTCTATATCATATTGCATCATGCACACATCCTCATGATGCTGGATAATCTTGGAGGGACTCTTTGGTACACCTAATATAATGAGAAAATTAAGATTGGAGAATGAGCTCATAAGTTTAGTTCCTAGATATTTTGACAATATTCAAGACTTTTTATCTAAGTTCAATTATTTTAGATTGGACCTTTCTAATTGTGACATTACTAAAGAGGATGAACAATTGATCTTATCTATTCTTTCCAAGCCAGGTCCTAAATATTCAATTTTTTTTCTACATTCTATGCTACTATGGAATCTCTTGGTAGTACATAAAAAATGCCTTCTCTTGATGAATTTGCAGCTCAACTCACAAGGGAACAAGCAAGGTTGGCACAGATGGGTCAATTGAAGCCTTCAACTCATCATGCATTGCTTGCAAATGACTTCACTCCAAAGGATTCCAATGGAAAAAGGAAAGAAGCAATATAAGGATCCTAAGACTAATGAGAAAGGTTATGATTCTCCTTCACAACATACTTCTGAATCCAAGTCCTCTTAAAGAGAGGAATCATCTAAAAGGAAGAAGGTAAAATGTGCATATTGTAAAAAGGAAGGACATGGTTGTTAGGAAATTAAGCAATACTGAGAGGGGGGGGGTGGTGAACCAATATTGTAGTACTTTAATATCAAACTTAATAGATTCAAACTTAACCATGCAATAACTGAAATAAAGAGAACATGCACATAAACTAAACAACTCATAACGCCATGATTTTTTAACGAGGAAAACCTAGCCAAGAAAAAACCTCGGGATGATACCCACAAATAATGCACTATGAGTATAATGTCCCTATTAGGAGACCTAGTCCTATTAGGAGCTATGTATTATATTTAGTACAAATCCTTGTTAAAGGATAGAAACACTGTTAGGGGTAATATGAGGAGCTCACTTCTCTTACAATAAAAAACTGTCTCTACAATAATTTATTAGAAAAGATGAATTATACAAACATCTTCTATGCTTAATTAGTTCTAGTAATAGCTTGCAACATCATCTACATTATTCTAACATCCCAATGCATCACCATATCTCACACACATCCTCACATCTCAAAAACATCTCTACATATATACCAGATCTCATAACCTTCCCAGTCAGCTCACAAATGTATCACAAAATATGTTCGGTTAGGAATTTTTCTTGTATGAACCATAGTGCTTGAAGTAATTACTTAAACACTATGCCTTCTAATACTAATTCAGAGACAAGAAAGGCCTAATTGCTAAGGACTGGATAAGGTCCTTCTTCATTTTTGAGCTCCACATATGCTCAGGCAGGTTTTACCTTTTATGATGGCTGTTTACACAGTATGTATTAATGCAGACACTGATCTGCTATGTATCTCTATCAAATCAACTTATGGATCACCTTGCAAATGATCAAGCATAACCATATGCAAGATATAATCATACAAATGATAGCTATTATCATAACAAGAACCAGTGATACAAGGATTCTTCTCATCCTTCTTCCTTTTGATATAGGAGGGATAACCTAGTTGATTCACTCTCCAAGGAATCAATAAATTGGACACTGTCTTGCTGACATAAGGCCTTACTGAGTTTAGTTCATCTGTTCTTAATAACAAGAGTATTTTGATTTAATTGGTTTTGATAACTTGGAATAGCTTGGACACAGATAGATTATCAGACTATTTTCTGGACTAGTGCCTATCCTTTGGGCTATAGAGTCAAAATAAGTGAAGATATCAGAAAAACAAAATACACTGAACTGCCTTACAGCTCATACACAATTAAGATAGGTTTCCTTACAAACTATCCTATCACCTCAATACTATTGTATCAAATATTTAAACAAAGCAGTATGCTCCTTGAAATTACTTACAAAATTTAATTCTTTCCTTAAAAGAAACTTGCAAATAATTAAATGGTTATCTTATAACCAGAATGTTTTAGAATACCTGACAAACCTAACATAGAAGAGCATACACACAGGGTAAAGAGACAACAATAGAGGAGAGTAAAATTGCACCGTATATTATTTATATGATCCAGCTTGTTGTACATGAAAGATTATATAGCTTGAAAAGATACATAGAAACCCAGAAGATCTGAATTCTGTGATATATTATCTCTTTCTCCAAAATGTTCCAACATCAAAGACCCTTCACAATTAGAACTCTTTTTCTATATATAGGTTTTATGACCATCTTGGAATCCCTTAAGGATGCAACAAGCTTCGGATAGTCATAAAAACCTAACCCTAAAGATACAAGAGAGACAAAAGAAAGAGAGAGAAGAAGCGGTGAAGGGACTAAGTCAAAAGGCATAAACAGATATTTCTTTCTTCTTCTCCCGATCTAGTGACTACAATCAGATTTGTAGATGGTAGCTGGCAATTTTTATGTTGAGTCCAAATAGTTGTGCTCACCTACTCACCTACATTCTTCTTGTGTAATAACTGTCCATCTTGTCTATGAACAGTGCAGTGCCAAGTGTTTACCTTACTCATCGTCCAAAATTTCTTCTTCAACTACAGGCTTCTTTTTCTTTGGCATAGTCATGACTTCCCAAGCCTTTACTTCATCGTCTGATGGCCAGTTGAAGTCTTGAGTACATTGTACCTGCACCTTTTTCCTGTCCCATTGAGCATCAGTAATGTTATTGACATCAAGTAGGAACTTGTTGATATCTATTTCTGCTTTAAAGGCTTCATCTAATATCTTATTAAATCCCTCTATATCAACCTCAGTTCCCAAAAGAAAAGCCTCTTCATTAGGAATCTTGGTGTCAAACTCATTTTTCCAGGCATCTATAGCCTTCACTTGGTCATCTTCTCCTCTTAATGAAGGAAAAAACATATTGAAATCATTTGAAAAGAGGCTTAGTTTTACCTCTATCTGGTTCAATTTTCCTTTGAAGAATGAGAGAGCAATGTTAACTCTTTTGATCTCATCTTTGACCTCTGTGACTATTGGAGGAAAATC
>MU226523.1:385225-436300 GCA_018584345.1 Thuja plicata | reverse complement strand
GAAAATGAATATTTTGAAGACTGCAAAAAATCAATCTTCTTTTTCATTTCAATTGTAGCAGCCTCCATTTGAGCTTTTTCTAACATTTTTTCCATGGTTTCTTTTTCAATTCTCAATTTCTCCAAATAAATTTCTAATTTGGACATCTGTTCAATCATAGGCTTGAGAAACTTAGGCTCTTGCTCTCCATGTTCACCTGTCTTTTGTTTACCCTTATTTATTTGCAAAATAGAATCTTTATGAGTGACTAGTATTTCTTTACTTTTCTAAGACTTCTCTATTTCTTTCATAGTTTGGTGTTTAGGAAGTCTTTTTCTATTGTTATCAAGAGCCCTATGATCATTATTTTTCTTTCTTATCTCTCTTTCCTTTTTCATTTGTTGGACTAAGGCAAGCTGCTTTAAAATAAAATTCTCTTCATTGTCCAACATGTCAGAAGGGTTATCTTCTGAATCTGAACTAGGTGTAGTAATCTCTTCTCTTTCATTTGAAGTAGAAGTGGCTGTGGGAGTACCCAATACCCTTTCAGCAGCCTCCTCATAATCTGAAGTATTTCCATCATGAGAGTGCTGAACAGTATTCTTGTCATTTCTGATATTTGTTTCTTCACCTTTTAAAGGAGTTTCATCCATATTATCCTAATTTCTCTTTTTTCTCCAAGAGGCTCCAACTCTTGAGGATGATGGGATTCCTTCATTCAATACCCTTTCTGGGTCAGTTCTTGTTTTTGACCTAGTATTCATTATGTAAGACATTTATGACTGTTGCACTAATCTCAGAGATTTCCTTTCAGAGTCGCCACCCAATAAATTAGGATGAATGAATAACTATCAAGAGTTAGTATAACAACAACAAATGGGAAAAATTTTAAATCTTAACACACCAGAGATTTCTGAATATTTCTTCAAGACTTTACAATCTCTCTCCCCAGCAGAGTCGCCAATTTGTTAGGGATTTTTCTTGTATGAACCACAGTGCTTGAAGTAATTACTTAAACACTATGCCTTCTAATACTAATTCAGAGACAAGAAAGGCCTAATTACTAAGGACTGGATAAGGTCCTTCTTCATTTTTTAGCTTCACATATGCTCAGGCAGGTTTTACCTTTTATGATGGTTGTTTACACAGTATGTATTAATGCGGACAGTGATCTGCTATGTATCTCTGTCAAATCAACTTATGGATCACCTTGCAAATGATCAAGCATAACCATATGCAAGATATAATCATACAAACGATAGCTATTATCATAATAAGAACCAGTGATACAAGGATTCTTCTCATCCTTCTTCCTTTTGATATAGGAGGGATAACCTGGTTGATTCACTCTCCAAGGAATCAATAAATTGGACACTGTCCTGCTGACATAAGTCCTTACTGAGTTTAGTTCATCTATTCTTAATAACAAGAGTATTTTGATTTAATTAGTTTTGATAACTTGGAATATCTTGGACATAGATAGATTATCAGACTGTTTTCTAGACCAGTGCCTATCCTTTGGGCTATAGAGTCAAAATAAGTGAAGATATCACAGAAACAAAATACACTGAACTGCCTTACAGCTCATACACAATTAAGATAGGTTGCCTTACAAACTATCCTGTCACCTCAATACTATTGTATCAAATCTTTAAACAAAGCAGTATGCTCCTTGAAATTACTTACAAAATTTAATTTTTTCCTTAAAAGAAACTTGCAAATAATTAAATGGTTATCTTATAACCAAAATGTTTTAGAATACCTGATAAACTAACATAGAAGAGCATACACATAGGGTAAAGAGACAACAATAGAGCAGAGTAAAATTGAACCACATATTATTTATATGATCCAGCTTGTTGTACATGAAAGATTATACAGCTTGAAAAGATAGAAACCTAGAAGATCTGAATTCTGTGATATATTATCTCTTTCTCCAAAATGTTCCAACATCAAAGACCCTTCACAATTACAATTATTTTGCTATATATAGGTTTTATGACCATCTTGGAATCCCTAAAGGATGCAACAAGCTTCAGATAGTCATAAAAACCTAACCCTAAAGATACAAGAGAGACAAAAGAAAGAGAGAGAAGAAGCGGTGAAGGGACTAAGTCAAAAGGCGTAAATAGATATTTCTTTTTTCTTCTCCTGATCTAGCGACTGTAATTAGATTTGTAGATGACAGCTGGTAATGTTTATGTCAAATCTAGATAGTTGTGCTCGCCTGCTCACCTATATTCTTCTTGTGTAATAACTGTCCATCTTGTCTATGAACAGTGCAGTGCCAAGTGTTTACCTTACTCATCATCCAAAATTTCTTCTTCAAATACAGGCTTCTTTTTCTTTGGCATAGTCATGACTTTCCAAGCCTTTACTTCATTGTCTGATGGCCAGTTGAAGTCCTGAGTACTTTGCATCTGCACCTTTTGCCTGTCCCATCGAGCATCAGTGATGTTCTTGACTCTATTTCTGCTTTAAAGGCTTCATCTAATATCTTATTAAATCCCTCTATATCAACCTCAGTTCCAAAAATAAAAGCCTCTTCATTAGGCATCTTGGTGTCAAACTCATTTTTCCAGGCATCTATAGCCTTCACTTGGTCATCTTCTCCTTTTAATGAAGGAACAAACCTATTGAAATCATTTGAAAAGAGGCTTAGTTTTACCTCTATCTGGTTCAATTTTCCTTTGAAGAATGAGAGAGCAATGTTAACTCTTTTGATCTCATCTTTGACCTCTGTGACTATTGGAGGAAAATCTGGTCTTATGGCTTGTAGAGATGACAATTTCTCAAATAAATTTGCCCTAGCAGACCATTTTGTGAAGTAAGGGTTGAGAACAAAAAGGTACCTCATTACCTCAGTATGCAATACTGACAGCTTATTATAAGTGTTGACTACAACATCAGCTTTATCTTTTAGAATTTCTATTCTATGTTGTAGTATGCCTTTCAATGCCTTCAAAGCTATTGCATTTCCTTTTTCCTCATCCACCTTTTGTTCCACAGCCCTTTCTGACCTAGGGTTGTCTTCAATTTGCATTGGTGGTGGTTGTGCTGGTACATAAACTACCTCAGGCTTTGCCTCCAATTCATCTATTAATGTTTTGATCATCTGATCCCTCTAGTATAATTGTATGTGACACATGTCTCTATCCTTAGCTAGTGCAGTTGTTTCCTCCAATAGAGTAGCATATCTTTCAGACAATTTCTTTGTCTTATCCTCATTCAATTGAGCCCAGTGTGTCATGATTTGGGAAATTTCTAAGTCCCCTATATTTTGCACAGACCACACCATCTGATTCCCTACCTTGTTCTCTTGAATTTTCACTAATTGGGGCTTCTGGTCTTTAGGGCTTAAACTCCACATTACAAAGGCTTGAGACTTTGGGCTATACCCAAATCCTTTTATCATTTCTCCTACCTGGACCTCACTTTCCATTTTAAGATCTAGTTTCTTCCTGATCTGATCTATGATGAAAGCAGAGGCTAAGTCCCATCCTTCAGCCAACAATATCCCGCTTCCTAGCACCATCTTCCTAGCACCCTCTGGAGTGATATCCTCATTCTCAGGATCATAATTTTGCAAGGCTACTAGGGCTTCAATTGTAATTGTTTCTTTTCCATCCACAGTTAATTGGGATTTGAGCTGCTCTATTTTGTGCCACCTCAGGAAGTCCTTAAACTCCTCTATTTTTATAAAGCTGTCATCATCTAGAAACTTTTGCTGATGAAGCAATCTTTCATCAACACAGGTCCTGAGTGGGATCTCAACTTCATCTTATGGATCAGGCCTTTGATTCTTGCCTTGTCTGATTGCTTTTCTCAGGTTATGATCATATAACTTGGTACCAAGTACTAAGGCCTTAGCCTTATCCTTTTTCTTGCTCTGTCCTTCTGCTGAAGGCTGTCCTAACTCCAATTTATGCCTTTTGGCAGCAGGCTCCTCTATATCATCAGGCTGAGTAGCAACTGTTAAATCTACAATGTGTTCTTTTGCTCCTTGCAACTGTGGGATCTCAGCCATTTCTTTCCCTGAGGCTTGTTGTGGTGGAGGAGACATGGGAGGACATGCATAATCACTATCATCAACACTCTCATATTCTAATTCCGAATGCTCAGGTCACTGAGCACTTTTCTTGTCAAGGACTGTATCCAATTGCTCTACTAGCACATAGTAGTTATCTATCATGGCTTTAATCCTGTCAAAATACATGAGGTCAGGGTAAAAACCCCCAAAGGATAATCTATTTCTCTTTATTTGTGTCTGCAGCTTCAGCAACTCCTGGATTCTCAGTCTTCTCATGTGAATGTCATCTTCATCCAAGTTGTTCCTTGTTGCATCTTCCTCTATGCATTCACAGTGGACATTGGTATTAGGGATGGTAGGAGTATACAACTTCCTGACCCCTACCATGAAGCCCTCTAGGTCAATGTACCTATAAGGCGCTACCCCCATTCTGTACTTCTCCAACCACTGACCCACTTCATCTATGGCGTTCTTGCCAATTGTAAAGTTAGAAATTTTAAACTTCCTAGGGGTGATAGTCCCCTTTTTATGCGGTGCAAAGTGCTCATTATCTGTTAGCATCAACTGCCAAATGAATTCCATAGAAGCTACTCTTGAAAGAACATGATATGGTAATATATGAGGTGGGTGAATGCACCCATATACTCTGATGATGGTGAAATTTTGCTCCAAGAAAAAATCACCCCAGTTATGATTTCCAGGCCAATTATCTAAATACTCATAGGGCCTGAGCAGTGGTATGCCCTTCAAAGGGACTCTAGTCCTTCTTATCTCCAGACTCTGTATAATTGGATACACAATCCAATTTTGAAAGGCACAGTAGTCACAATTCCTAGAAGTATAATTCCAAACCCTGATCCAAAACTGGATAGGATTTGGTGCTGCTTGATGGAATCTCTGAGGAGATAAATCATGCACATTCATAATAATTAAATTGAAATATAAGAGGAGATGCATTAGGACCGAATAATGCAAAAACTTTGGCTCCTCCTCCTTGGGATTTTTGAGTTTCTTCTAGGTTGCAACAAAACCCTCATGCATTTCATCAATTATGTGTTGTATATAATCATAGCTGGTGCTTGAATGCACCTTTTTCAAGTCTAATACCATCATTAAAATGCCATGACTAATTCTCTCTGCATCTCCATCTATCCCTAGCACTCTGCAAAGGGCATAAGAATTATACTTGATATAGAAGTGTAGGTCCTTATAATAATATGGATATGGCTGAACCATAGGACCTAAGTAATTTTTCAATTCTTTTAAGATATGTTTCTGTAGTAAGCCCTTTGCAATACCAGGCTTGGAGCTATACCTCTTTTCTTGCCTTTTTATGTCAATTTTGGTAGACATAGTACTGAACAAACCAAAGGCTTGCATAAATGAGTTCCTATTTAAAATTAGCAGGGCAGTGCCATCATCCCTTTTGATGGTCTTTGTTAGGGCATCATAGTGATTTTCCAGGTCTAGAAATAGGTCTATATCTAAAAAAAATCAGGAACCAGCAACCTAGCTAAACCACATGTCCAAGGGTTTGACACTGGTATAGGTTTATCAGAGTTTTTATAGAAGTAGGTGAAGAGTGAGTAACTTGTTGTGCCCGGGGTCACAGCATCTCGGATGTCCTTGTACTCATCTTTGAAAACACCAGCGTCGGCCTTCTTATTCTATGTTGAACAGGGTAGGAGACGCAGAAACTCATCAGAGAAACTTGCCTTTCCTTTATGTTCCTCTCCACTTCCTCCACTTGTTGAAGCGACACTCCCAGCTCCACTCATGTCTGCAACATGATGAATCCCCTTTTCTCTTACCGATATTGAAACAAATCTACCTATGATATCAACTGTTTGTTCTATGAACAATACCCTACAATTTAGAACTCTCTGATCAACTTTGGATTCACTACAACTGAACAGAATATCACTTTCTCTGAAAACCTAGCAACTTGGCTCTGAAATCTGAAAACACGGTAGAGGAAAATGAATGCACCATCAACTATTTATAGCTATCATTCAGAGTACACAGCTCATAATTCAGAAACATCAGTTCTGTCAATAAGTCGACATGCTGTGAACTTGAACAAAAACCTAGCCGTAGTTTCTGAGGTTGACAGGAAATCAAATTTTCAAATATGAATCCTCGGAGAAATCATAAAATGTTTAAGAGAGCTGACATGTCACCTTCTGATTCATTATCTATCATCCATCTTAGCTACCCCTTTTGTACTGTGGTCAAAATACGGGCCTGTGATTGTTTGCCGAGAGATTTACTCTATCACATCAACAAAACTGCCGCCGTTTTTCAGATCTTGTAATTAGGCGACTGCGCGACTACAGTAAGTCTCTTTGTTGCAGGCTTTTATTTTTAACCATGGTTCCATCTCAAGACTTGGCAAAAATTCAGCTTCTTACCTTGGCTAACCCAAGTCATTATCTGTCGATCAGGCGACACAAGTGAAATCATAGTCGTGTGGAGTTAAGACTAACTCATCTTTCTTTCAGAGACCTTGCAAAAAACCGTTATGCTTAACCTTCACAGTTATCTCCCTGGTCATTCAGTCACATTACTTAGTACTCCATATTCATCTTATGTGCGAATAAGCAATTGCATTTTATCTTTACTCAGTCACCTACTCGCGAGCTGAAGAACTTTATTTGATTACTGAGTGCGAGTGCGCGATGCTTCATTTTTTCCTTAGTCGCCCACTCGCGAGCTATTTTCCTTTTATCCTTATTGACTGGTGACTGAGCGAAGTCTTTCCTCTTTTAACTCATCACATCCTCGTGAGCTATTTTTTGATCGCTTCAAAACATCAGCGAATGAGCGAGGCTTTGAATGATTCCTTTGTCGCTGGGTCACAGAGCATTTGATAAACAGGATAACTTTACAACGACTATGCAATGTTCACATTTTAACCCGTCACTGGCTCGCGGACCTATAGCTCATCTTTCATAAGGTATCACGACTGCGCGATTTACACTTTCAAAATATTGAACTCGCTCAATCACGCACAAAACACAACTCGGCAAAAGTAGATCATCAGTGCGCGATTATCTCTTATTTCCAGCTCGTCGCTTAGTCGGGAGGACTTTTCCTTAGGACACTTTTCTTTTTAGACTCTGCGACCACCGTTGGATCTTCTGATTCTTTCATCTGATGGCTAGCACTTAATCTCTATACATTCCTTACATACCCTTAAGCCATTCTTAGACTTTGCGACTGAAGGGAAAGCACCTTAGTCTCGTAGTCGCTCAATCCACTTTCTCTTTCTAGCGACTACCTGACAATCCTCAGCATCCACCTGGCTTATGACACATGTCACTTGATCATTTGTCCTCTTGCTATATACTGAAGAACTGAGTCATCGTCTTGCTCTGGCGACATCCTGACTAAGGATTACTGCAAAATTCAAACGGTCAGTCGCAAAGTTTGAGTCAAAATCCCTTAACCACCATTTCATTTCGAGACCTCGTGACTAACTGCCTAACTTAAGTGTTAAATTTGGCTTGATTTGGCGATAACGCAACATAAGGTAATCGTGAAGTCTGAGAACATTTTGCTAACTATCAAGTATTTCACGCGATCACCCGACTAAGAAGTGGGTCCCATCTTTACAAAGACTTATAACATAGCTATTCCACGACTACCTGACATGAAAGACATCACTGAGTCTCGGAAGGCTGAAGGAATATTCTAATTTTTAACAAGACTACGCGACACAATGAAAACACAAAGTCAGGAAGGCAAATGGAATATTCAGCTGGGATAACGCGACAAGGTGATCAAATTTAAACACATGCCTTTAGTGAATGGGAAAAAGCAACAGCAAAAAAGAATGCCAAGACTTAGGGTTTAAAAAATTTCATCATTTAAGACTTGGAAGACAAGGGTTTTTAGGGTTTATTGCAAATTGCACTAGGTTTAAACTAGAAAACCTGAATCTTGAGATGAGGTAAGGCTATACTGAACATGAGATAGCTGAATTGGACATGCCAAAATGCAGAGAAAAGGATAAAGGACTAGGGAAACTGCAAAATAGAAAATACAACCAACATGTTCAACACATAACCCAATAGAAAATACACAAAAAGAAATCATACATCTAGAAAGATAGGATAGGACCCTATTAGAAACTATAATTAAAACAATTGTTATATTTCCATTGATGTCAAACCTTAACTGGTAAGACAGATCTATCTTGTAAAGTGCCACATCAATTGATTGATGAAGAAGATTTGAAAAGGAGAGATAACAAGAAGACCTGGTGAAATGGTTGAGTTATGTGAAAATAAAATGGGTACTTGATGAGATCGCACCTTGACAAGGTAATATATTGTTTATCTTAAGTCTAAGCAAAGTTTGGATGACTACAAGATTAGTCTTGACCAAGTAACAAAGCAGAAGATTAAGAAACTTAAGTTTTTGCTTAGTGATGCGAGTGTCGAACGAGCGCTAGTATGTGCCGAGAAAATTTAGTGTCGACTGAGCATCAGTATTTTCCAAGTATTAGAGAATTGTTGAGTTATCTAGTGATGACCAAGTGGAAGAACACAATATTGACCGAGTGTTAGTATTTTGACAGTTTGAGAGAGATTTGAGATCCTAGCTGACATAGTTGATTTTTTTGGGATATGTGAAGCATATTTAAGATAAGGATGATTGTTGTGGAGAATTAAATGAGAATTTAATATATGTTTAACTATTTTAGTTATGGATTGAAGAAGGAGTTTTAGGATGTATTCTACAATGTATATGGAAACAAAATGTTGGAAGGATTTGTTGGATCTGACCAAACCCTAAGATCTATGGTGATGATTAAGTGGCAATAGATCGAGCTACTTGATCAAAGAGGTATAAGATTAACCTAATTTAAAGTTATGAGTGGAGTGGTATGAGGTTAATTCAGTTGATTGGCAAAATCTAAGCATAAGGAAGAGAAGGTTGAAGAGAGCAGTACATGACTGCATAGTGGTGATTTCTTGAAGGATTTCCAAGAAGATCTGAGTGATAGAGATGACAATGAAGGCTAGTCACTAAATTATAATTTGACCTATAATTGGATCTATATTTTCAAAGTGAGTTGTATGTTTCAGATCACAATTTTCTATTACTTTCTAACCATTGTATCAGTTGAAAAATCCTTTTAAACAAGGTTGACCTAACAGTCATATTGTTAAATCCTTTAATCAAGGTGACATTATAATGGATTGGTCTAATCCCTCTAACAAGGTTCACTTTTAACATTGTGATTAAATCCTTTAACTAGATCACATTTAACAGTTTGTATTGTAACCTTTAACCGGGTTGGCTTTTCAGAGAGCTCACTTCAAAAGAGTGAAAAATTAGTAGGATGTTACTAGTGGTTTTTCCCATATTGGGTTTCAATGTTAAATCTTGGTGTCACACTTGTTTGAATTTTATTTGATGTGTTGTACTATTAAGAGTTTATATTCTACAAGTTGATTATGGTAGGACACTAAAATGCAAGTTTATATTATTAATTATATGCTATAGAGACCGAGTGGATTACTTAGTGGATATGAGTTGGTTGAAGTGTTTGAAAGTTAAATTGGTACATCTAGACCTTGGATAACTGATTCACCCCCCTCTTAGTTATTCTAAATCATTCTAAAAATTGGTATCAAAGCTTTGTGGTACTCGTAGAGAAAATTTTGAAGGTACTTGAAGCTAAAGATCAAGATGTATAAAAATGAGGTATCGAGGCTAAACAAGGAGAACTTCCCTGCATGACAAAGTTTGATGAAGTTACACCTAGCTAGAATTAGAGATGCTGCAAAACACTATGTGGAAATGATTTCATAGCAGTGCCTATGGCTATGAAAAATTAGTAGATGAAAGAAAAACAAGAACACAATAAGGCAATTTTGGAGATTGCATCAACCCTAAGCTATCCTGAATTTGAAGACATATAAGATTGCAAAATTGCAAAACAAATGTTATACACTTGAAACTATCTATGAAGGTGATACAAATGTAATAAGATCCAAATCTAAAATCTTGAGAGGTAAGTTTTATGAGATTAGAATGCAAGATGGTGAAACTATTGTTCAGTATTGTAGCCGAGTTAAGGAGGTTGTAAATGCTATTAGAGCAAATGGAACTATTAGTGCTGATACTATTATTAGCAAGGTACTGAGAACCTTACTTCCTATATATGATATTAGAGTATCTTCTATACAAGAACTAATATGTACTCCTAGTAACAACTTAACTCTGGAAGGTCTAGTTGGTAGACTTACTACTTTTGAAATGTCAAATTTAATAATTTCACTCACCATGTTGATTCTACATTTAAATCACAATTGACTCTTCATAAATAAAAGAGTGGAAAAGAAAGACATGTGAATAGCGATAGTGACACTTCTGATGAAGATCTTGATGAAATTGAAGCACTCATGGCTAGAAGACTACCAAGAGGAAGATGAAAATTCAAAGGTAAACTTCCTATAATCTGTTTTTCATGTAACAAAGTTGGCCATATTGCTGCAAGATGTCTTGACAGGAATGACAAGGATGAGAGAAGAGAAAGAAAGTATAAAGACAAAAGGGGTGACATAGATTTTAGAATGTATCGGGACTATAACGACAAAGGTAGGAAATCCTGCTATATTATTGAAGAATAAATTGATAGTGAATTTGATAAATCTGATGACAGTGATATAGAACTTGGTTATGTTGCTATGAAAGATGATTCTGATGAAGATGAGAAAACTGCACTTATTTCATATATAAGTAAAGGTGATAGATGGATAATTGATTGTTGTTTCTCACATCATATGACTGGTAATAAAAGTAATTTTGAAACCTTAAATCATTGCAAAGGTGGTAGTGTTAAGCTTGGTAATGATACACCATGTCTTGTGAAAGGAAAAGGATCAATAAAATTGACTGATAAGATTACATGTGATAATTCTTATTGGGTTGAATGAATAAACTATATTTTGTTGAGTGTTGCTTAGTTGAATACTTCTAGATACCGAGTTGAGTTCCATCATAGAAAGGCTAAAATATTTGATGCTAGTGGTGAACTGATTGGAAGTGGAGAACAGATAAGAGGTAATTTTTTATATCTAAATTTCTTTGATGAGACATGTTTGTTTGCACAATATGATGATATATGGTTATGGAATAAGAGGTTATGTCATGTGAATTTTGACAATTTGGTAAATATTAGTAAGATGAAAAGAGTAAGAGGGTTACCAAGATTGAAGAAAATTGATAATGTTATGTGCAAGCAATGTTAATTGGGCAAAATGACAAAGTCTAGTTTTAAGAGAAAAACTTACACTTCAGATAATGTTTTGGAATTGGTTTATACTGACTTTTGTGGACCTATTGGTGTACAAAGCTACCAAGGTGAAATATTTCATATTGTTTGTTGATGATTACTCTAGAATGATGTTTGTAATGTTTCTCAAAGAAAAATATGATGCTTTTCAGTTGTTTAAGTGGTATTTGGAAAAAGTTGAAAAAGAGACAGGTAAGAGCTTGAGATGTCTGAGATGTGACAGAGGAGGAGATTTTATATCTAATGAGTTCAAATTATTCTACAATGATAGAGGAATTAAAAGACAAATGTTTGCTCTAAGGACTCCCCCACAAAATGGCATAGCCAAGAGAAGGAATAGATTAATAATGGATTGTGCTAGAACATTGATGATAGAAAAGAATGTTGCACAAAAGTATTGGAGAGAAGTTGTAAGTACAACAGTCTATATCTTGAACTGAGTACAAGTCAAGAAAGGTACTGATATTATACCTTATGAGTTATGGTATGGTTATGCACCTAATGTGAAATATTTTAAATTTTTTGGGAGCAAATGTTATTTACTGAAGAAAAATAGAAATGGAAAACTTGATGCTAAGAGTGATGAAGGCATATTCCTAGGTTATTCCACTAAGAGAAAAGTGTATAAGTGTTTGAATTCTAACACTAACAAAGTTGTGGATAGTGAAAATATTAGAATTAATGAATATGGAGAAAAGAATGAAAGAAAGAACTTGAACACTACAGATCTTTCATTTACATGAATGAAGGAGAGTTTAGCAGTGTGCCTAAACATGAAAATGAAGCTGCCGAAAAAAACAATGATGCTGCCAAGCAACAACAAGAAAATGTTGAGTTACAAAAATACGTTGTCGAGCATCAGGAGGAGATTGTCGAGGAAGAAGTAGACACACAAAATGAACCCGACATAAATTTTGATGATGAATCTGAGGATGAACAAAAAGAGAAAAGGAGACCAGAGCCTACACTAGAAAAGTATGTAAGAAGACATCATAAAACAGATCATATTATTGGAGAAAAAAATTTAGAGGTCATGATAAGAATCAAATTGAAAAATTAGGTATGGTTATTGTGTGAAATTGAGTTGAAAATTTTGAAATATGCTTTGGGTAATGAAGATTGGATACATGCCATGAATGAAGAGATTGAACAAATCAAGAAGAACAAAACTTGGACACTAGTACCTAGACCAAAGGACAAGAATGTTATTGGAACAAAGTGTGTATTTAGAAATAAGATGAATGAACATGGAGAAGTTATAAGATATAAGGCCAGACTTGTATGCAAAGGTTATGCATAAGAAGAAGGCATTGACTATGGTGAGACATTTTCCCCAGTTGCTAGATTGGAAGGAGTAAGAACTCTACTGGCTTATGCGGCTTACAAAGGATTCAAAGTATATCAAATGGATATCAAATAAACATTTCTGAATGGAATACTAGAAGAAGAGGTATACATTGAACAAGCTAAAGGATTTGTTGATTCAAGCAAGAAGAATATGGTTTTCAAGCTACATAAAGCATTGTACAGATTGAAGCAAGCCCCTAGAGCATGGTATGATAGATTGCACAATTACTTAGTCAAGATTGGATTTACAAGGAAAAATAACAACACTAATCTATACTTAAAGTATGAGAAAGGTAAAGGGATATTGTTACTTGAAATATTTGTTGATGATATCATATTTGGAGAACAAGATGTTTTATGCCAATTATTTTCAAAAGAGATGCAAACTAAATTTGAGATGTCTATGTTTGGAGAGATCAAATTATTTGTTGGTTTGCAAGTATATCAGATGAAGAAAGGTATCTACATTACACAATCTAAGTATATCAATGAGATACTGAAATTTTTTGGTATGAGGACTCTAGACCTATAAGTACTCCAATGGCTACTGGATAGAAACTATCAAAGATTGATGAGACAACTGAAGTGAATCAAACCTTGTATAGATCAATGATTGGAAAGCTACAATATGTTGTCCATAGTAGACTAGATATTGCATTAGCAGTTGGGATTATTGCAAGATTTTATGCAAATCCTAAAGATAGTCACTTAATGGTAGTGAAAAGGATTCTGAGATATTTGAAGGGAACAAAGGACTATGGATTATATTACAAGAAGAATGAGAAGTTTGAACTAAAAGTTTACACAGATGCAGATTGGGCAAGTAATGTTGATGATAGAAAGAGAAAAAGTGGTGGTGCATTATTTTTAGGAAAGAGATTAGTCTCCTAGACAATAAAGAAACATAACTATGTTTCTCAATCTACAACAAAGGTTGAATATGTTGCAGCAACAGTAAATTATTCAAACATAGTGTGGATTACAAAATTGTTGAAATGTATGAAGGAAGAGATCACAGACCCAGTTGTTATTTTTTGTGATAACACTAGTGCTATAAATATTTCAACAAACCTTTTGATGCAAACAAAGACCAAGCATATTGCTATCAAGTATCATTACTTGAGAGAACTAGTACAAGACAAAGAAGTAAGACTTGAATATGCTAATACAAATGAAATGCTGAAAAATATATTTACTAAAGCTTTACCTGAGGATGCTTGTGAGTATCTAAGAGATAAATTAGGGGTGATTCTGCTATCTGAGGATAACTGAGATCATATGGAGTGGTTGAATCAAATGTATTATGTGGAATATCTGACAGATTTATGCAAAAGGTGGTCACACTTTAGGAGTTGCCTAAAGATGTGAAGTGTTAAGAAAAAGATGTTGATAAGTCATAAGCAAGATGACAGAGGGAGCATAGAATTCATAAACCTGATACAGAGATATCTACATGATGAAGATGTATGTCTTTGGCATTGTTTCCAAAGAGGGAGAATAAGACATGAAAACATTGAGGGAGATATACTATGAAGGGAGATGTTCAAAGAGAGATTACACAGAGAGAAATCTATCAAAGAGGGAGACACTATTTGTATTGGAGAGATTCAAAATGAAGCTAAGGACATTAATGAAAATTTGTTTACATAACATAATTTTTGGATTGTTTGGGAACCTTTCATATGTTATTTGTTTGCATGTGTTTTCCATCAATGCCAAAGAGGGAGATTGTTGGAAACTATAATTTAAACAATTGTTATATTTTCATTGATGTCAAACCTTAACTGGTAAGGTAGTTGCTATCTTGTAAAGTACCACATCAATCAATTAATGAAGAAAATTTGAAAAGAAGAGATAACAAGAAGGCCTGGTGAAATGGTCGAGTTATATGAAACTACAACGGGTACTTGATGAGATCGCACCTTGACAGGGTAATATATTGTTTATCTTAAGTCTAAGTCAAGTTTGGATGACTACAAGATTAGTCTTGACTGAGTAACAAAGTAGAAGATTAAGAAACTTAATTTTTTGTTGAGTGATGTGAGTGTCAACCAAGCGCCAGTATGTGCTGAGAAAATTTACTGTCGACTGAGAATTAGTTTTGCTGAGTGTCAGAGAATTATCGAGTTATCTAGTGATGACCAAGCGGAAGAACTTAATATTGATCAAGTGTCATTATTTTGACAATTTGAGAGAGATTTGAGATCCTAGGCGACATAGTTGATTTTTTTGGGATATGTGAAGTGTATTTAAGATAAGGATGATTGTTGTAGAGAATTAAATGAGCATTTAATATATGTTTAACCATTTTATGTATGGATTCAAGAAGGAGTTTAGGATGCATTATACAATGTAGATGGAAACAAAATTTTGTAAGGATTTGTTGGATATGACCAAACCCTAAGATCTACGGTGATGATTAAGCAGAAATAGATTGAGCTACCTGATCAGAGAGGTATAAGATTAAGCTTGTATAGTCAGAAAATAGAAGCACTTCCATTATAGATTGGTTTAGCCTTCTGAGTAAGTGGTTTGGGGTCATGTCAAGCACCTTGAATGGGTCTATGACTTGGATCTAGCTTTTCCCTCTATTCTGCCCTATTTCCCACTTTTTCTAGCCTATTTCTGACACTCCAAACTACAAACTAGGATTTTTGACCTCAGGATCAAAGTTAAACTTTTTGGGTCAAGGTTGACCTTGACCTTGACCTAGGTCCAAATTGACCTTTTTCTAAACTATGGTCCAAATTTTAGATTTAAATGATTTCTAGATGTCGGGCTTTGGAAAGAGTTAATTCCCGCTTCTGGGTCAGCTGTTTCGGTCTTTGGAGCATCGATTCTTAAATTATATTTAATATAGGTCCTCTTCTAGGGGTATAGGCATAATTGGAATTTATTTCTCCTATGTAGGCCTCTCTAGAAGATTGTGCCCTAGATTCATATATAAGGAAGCTTTCTCCTCTAATTTTCTCTAAACCATCATCTAAGTGAGATTCAAGCAAGCTAAGGAGAAAGATTTGAATCAAGCCAAGTAGCCATTGAAAAATTCATCCATTCTCAAGAATTCAAGCACTTCTCAAGCACTCAATTCATCAAGAAGACCCAATGGTGGCCATTGAAGGATTCAAGCTCCATGGAGCCCTCTTGTTGAAGATTTCTCCATCCACATTCCTCCAAGCCTCTTCCTAGCCAAAGATCCATTCAGGATTGGTGTTGAAGATCTAGAAGAAATTTATTTGAGACATCCTACATTCTACATTTTACATTCTACATTCTACATTCTACATCCATTTGGTACATGCATACTTGTGGATCCACGGATTCAAATCTGCCATAGGGAATTTTACAAGCAAGGTGAATTTGTTCATTTAATTTGTTTTACTTATGCAATTTCAATTATACTTTGAGGTTAATTCTAAAACTGGGGTTTGACCAAGGAAAACCCTTCCCCTAACAAAAAAATCCATTTTTCTTGTAGGTACAAGTTCAGAATAGTGGATCAGAGTGCAGATCCAGATACCCTTTTCGGCAAACTTTTAGGATCTAGAAACAGATTTCCTGTCAGATAATTTTGAGGTCGATTCTACCCTCGGTCAGAATCAAAAATTTTGGGTCAATGGTGACATTGACCTGAGGATCAAAATTGGAACTGTGTCATAATTGAAAAACATTTCTGGGTTTTGTTTATTTCTACATTTCTGTTCCAAATCCGGTCTCAGATTTTCCAGAAACTGAGTGCAGACCCCCAAAAACAACATTCTTTAGATCTATAAAATTTCAAGGTTAGTACTTTTCTCCTATCAATTTCAATTAAATTTCTCAATATTCCTAGATCTATCACACATTCCTTTCTAAAATGGGAATTTAAGATCTTCCTTTTTACTCTTATTTCCAAATGGTTGATTCATTTATGCATTGATCCTTCCTTTGGGTTTAATCAATTTGGATCATCCATTTGTGTATCTAAGGATAAAAGGGGAAACATCTTATCTTCTCCCCTACATTTCAAATACATGTAAAATTTTGGTAACAAACACACAAACATCCATTTCTTATCCTACTCCTTTATTTCCCTTTGTTACATTTTGGTGAACCCGCGATAGACAACTCTTTCTTTTTTGGTGTTAGATTTACATTTTTATGTTAGATCTTGCATGTTATTTCATTTAAATTTCAAAATTAAAAATCAAAATCTTGTGTTTCCTAAACTCATTCATTTGCATTGCATTAGTGTATGAGCTTTACCACTTCTAGTCCTACTTATAATATCCCAGTTAGAAGAAGCCGTAGACTTATGGGTTCCTTTGATCCTGAGTCTTCCTCTCCTTTCCTTAGGATCTTGGATGAAAATTTGATCACTCATGATTCCAATCCTTCTATGGAGCATAACTCTTCTCACTCATCTCATGATGAGGATGATGCTTTAAGAGTTCCTCCTGAACAAGTGCAAAAACTTTCAATCAAACTTGATAAAATGGGAAATCAGATTATTCAAGAAAACCATAATCAAGATTCCATCCAAGCTATAAAGGCTCTTAAGAACGTCCTTCATGATAATGACCAAGGTGTTAATTTCTTGCGTGGTATTACTCATCTTGTGCATTTGAATGTTAAACCTTTAGCTCAAGAGGCTCAAAATCTAGGATTCACTCCTCTTGTCACTAGTGAGGGACCTCCTTCCATTCCTTTACCTAGCATTCCTACTTACACTCCTCCTTTTATGACTACATATCTCCCAATTTCATCCATTCCTGTGAGTGCTCCTCTGGTATCTCTACCTACCTCACAACCTTCATATCATAGTGTGCCTTTTACCTTTTCCAACCCCCTTCCAACTATGGTTCCAAATGTTCCACCGATCGTGTCTTCCATTCCTGCCGCTTCCTACACTTTTCCTAGTGTTCCTAATATTTCTATTCCATCTATTTCTTCTAATGATTCCACAATTATTAGTTTGGCTCAAACTATGTCATCTTTACAACAACAACTTACATATTTAACCCAATCCAAGTTTAGCATTCCTACATGTGACATGGGTAGTCCTTTCTCCTTAGACATTATTCATGCTATTGCCCCTCAGAAATCCAATATGCCTCATCTTGAGAATTAAAATGGTAAAGGAGATCCTGTTACTCATGTTAAAACATTTCAAATCCTTTTTAGTGATTATACTCATGACCATAGGATTTTAGCTAAGTTGTTTGCTAGGACTTTTCGTGATAAGGCCTTGCAATGGTATTGTTCTTTACCTCCTTATTCCATTGATTCTTTTCCTAAAATTGGTAATGCCTTTATCCAACAATTCTAGAATAACATTGGTCCACAAGTGTCCTTATCCGATTTAATGCATTGTAAACAAAACATCAAGGAAACATTGACTAATTTTATTGGTAGATTTAAGCATTTGTATGCTCATATTTCTTATCCTATTCTTGATATTGATATTCAACATATGTTTATTTCAAATTTACAGAAGGATATTATAGATAAGATTCTGCTTACTGAATTTACCTCTTTTCAACAACTTTGTGCAACACTTCATCATTATCAATTACAAGTGAGTCAATTTGAGAGAAAAACTCTAATGGCTCCTGTTCCAGTTGGTAAGAGTGACACTGCTCCTAATCCTAATAAGTTTCATAAACCTAATAACTATGTCAAGATTAATAAACAGAGGAATGCATTTGTTGATCAAGTTGTTGTTGCATCCAATAATGCCACTTTTGCATCCACTACTTTCCGTATGAATCATACGTTTACTCCTCTCTCTGAATATTTACATTCTATTATGAGTAGGTTGTTAAGTGATAATATGATTACCTTTCCTCTTATTTTACCTCTTCTCCCTACCATGATAGCATCCAAATCCTTTGATTCTAAAGCTTTTTTCCAATACCACCGCCAGAATGGCCATGATACTAAAAAATGTTATTCTCTAAAGCATAAAGTTCAAGATTTAATCGATTCTAATGCTTTATTTGTAGATAATTTTGATGCTAATGGGAACAAATATATCTCTCCTCCTAATAAAAATCTTCAAATCTATACAAATCCTTTACCTACACATGATACTAATACCATTGCTCAACCATCTTCTGTGAATATTTCTTACAATTCAAAGATGGATGATCTTAATCACATTGTTAATCATGTGGAGTGCACTATTTCATCTCAACCTACTTTTTAAGATCCTTCGCCTCCATTTCAACTTCAAGTTCCACCTAAAAATAAAAAACAAACTAAGGATAAACGACCTAGGGAACTTTCAATTACCTTTTATGATTCTGAGACTATTAAGTCTCCCGATGGTTCCCATTATATTTATGCTAGGATTGCTAAGATACCTACACGTGGTTGTCTTGTTGATCCCACATCTTTAATAAATGTCATTACTGAGGAAAATGTTTTTATGAAAAGTTTACAACGTGATTGTTATGATCATCTAATGCATGGATCCAAACTTTTAATGGTTTTCTCTATCCTGCACTTGGTTCTATTAACTTTCCTATTGAACTGTGTGGTAAAGTTGTAGATACTACCTTCATTATTGTTCCTACTTCTAATCAATTTCAAGTCAAATTTGGTTTGCCTTTGGTAACTGCTATGCATTCTATTGCTTCTCCTATTCATAAATGTCTTAAGTTCATTCATAATGGAGAAGTGAAAATGATTAATCATAGTTTGTATCAACCTTCTAGGCCTAGAGATTGTGCTACTCTTGATTTCTTTTGGCCTTCATTACCTAATGCATGTCCTCCTCACCCTGATAATCTCTTTCACTCATATCAAGCTTACAAACATCACAAAATTTCTAAGTTAAGCATGCCTCAGATAGATCTTAACCATGGTCTATTACCTACACCTTCCATACCTCCATTACCCATTACTTCCAGTTCTATTAATCAAACTCCTAATATTTCATTACAACCTACTGAGATTCCAATTAATCCTCCTATAGAACCTGTGAAGGAATCGATTGTCATTCCTCCTAGTTCTCACCATGTGTCAAACAAAGTAAAGCACAAAAAATCTTCTAATGAACATCATAAGAAGTGTAGAGCTAATGCTAGGGCATGTGCTTCTATTCTTCAAAATTATTTACCTTCTATCAACCAACCTATGCCTGATGGGTTGAAGGAAATTAGTATTCATAATCATATTAAGATGAATGAGTATGATGATCCTATTTGTATCTTAGATCCTATTTTAATTAACCTTGATGAGGAGGACACTCTTGATGATCCTATTGATCTTAGTGATTAATATGAGACCATTGATCTTGATACCGATCTACCTCATATGCTTTCAACTCAATTAATAATTAAACCTAGTATTGAGTATTGTGATTCTCAAGAGGATCCTTGTTTGGAACTGGCTATTATTCCTACTGTGTTGGATATTGTCCCTCTTACGAGTTTCCCACCTTCCCTAAATGATATAAACCAAGATGGGGAGAGTAGGTAATGTGCTTGATTGGCTTTCCCTTCATGGTAGCCTTTTATGTGTCTGCCTATTGTATTGTGCTTCTCCCGTACTGTATTTGCTAAATGTTTGTTAGACTCTTTTATATGACCCTTGTTACTTTGTTGGTACAAGGTGATAAAGGAATCAAACCTATTGTACAATTCCTCTATATGTATCTCTATTCTTCTAGATGTTGTTTTTATGTTATTTTATACTTGTGCTATTGTTCGTAAATATTTTCCTTGTTTAGTCCGCTTGGGTCTATGACATGGTAGCACTAATTCTTTTTGGTCTCCATGTTGTGGTCCAAAAATATTCTTCTTCGTAACTCTTTCATTTTCTTTCCTCCATTGTGATTGTAGTTCTACTTTCTTTGGGGAATGATGTCAATTAATTTGCAATAATATCATATCTATATATACATATTATCCTATGATCACACTGACCCCATAGTAGGTAGATCCCTTATGTGTTCTTTGTATGTTTATGTGGTATTTCCCTTGATTTGTCTTCATTTGGGGGCATCTCATAGTGGAAACGTAATCAGTAGAGTTTTTTATGCTTCTATTAAAGCCATTGCTCCTATTAAAGTGTTAGCAATGACTTTAACATGGGGGCATATGCTCTACTCACTTTTTGCACACACGCATGTTTAAAATATTTTCAAACTTAAAAATTTCTCCCTTTATGGATTAAAGACTAATCCTTAAAGCACATATTTTTACTTTACATGATCTCTTGATCCCTCCAGTTAAATTTATACGGTTCTCTTGATCCCTCCAATTTCAATTTACAAATTTTTGATCCCTTAAGGTCAGAAGGTGTCCTGAAGACTAGATCTCCCTAATGGGTTGACTAGTGAGTAGCCACATTCACTAGGCCGTTCAAATCCATCTTTCCAATTACATTATTTCCTTGTGTGGTTCATAATGGGACATAAGTTCTCATTGGGCAAGGTAATGACACCCTCTCTCTTTTTCTCCTTAACTGGTGATGTCTCTCTTATCGTGATCTCAGGGTTGATAAAAGCTTAAGTCCCTGGGGGCTTGAGGATTAGTTTGTCCCTTTTGATTTCAATAAGATTTTTCTATTCTTTATGATCTCCTTTTCCAAAAGTTTGCGTTGATTCCATACTCTTGCTATAGTGGGCGCTAAATGTATAGTCAGAAAATGGAAGCACTTCCATTATATACTAGTTTATCCTTCTGAGTAAGTGGTTTAGGGTCATGTCAAGTGCCTTGAATGGGTCTCTGACTTGGATCTGGCTTTTCCCCCTGTTCTGCCCCATTTCCCACTTTTTTTGACCTGTTTCTAACACTCCAAATTGCAAACTGGGATTTTTGACCTCAAGGTCAAAATTGACCTTTTTGGGTCAAGGTTGACCTTGACCTTGACCTAGGTCAGAATTGACCTTTTTTTTGAACTATGGTCCAAATTTTAGATTTCCAGGATTTCTGGATGTCGGGCTTTGGAAAGAGTTAATTTCCACTTCCAGGTTGGCTGTTTCGGTCTTCGGAGCAATGATTCTTAAATTATATTTAATATAGGTCCTCTTATAGGGGTATAGGCCTAATTGGAATTTAATTCTCCTATGTAGGCCTCTCTAGAAGATTGTGCCCTAGATTCATATATAAGGAAGCTTTCTCCTCTCATTTTCTCTAAACCATCATCTAAGTGAGATTCAAGCAAGATAAGGAGAAATATTTGAAGCAAGCCAAGTAGCCATTGAAGCATTCATCCATTCTCAAACATTCAATTACTTCTCAAGCACTCAATTCATCAAGAAGATCCATTGGTGGCCATTGAAGGATTCAAGCTCCATGGAGCCCTCTTGTTGAAGATTTCTCCATCCACATTCCTCCAAGCCTCTTCCTAGCCAAAGATCCATTCAAGATTGGTGTTGAAGATCTACAAGAAATTGATTTGAGACATCCTACATTCTACATTCTACATCCATTTGGTGCATGCATACTTGTGGATCCACGGATTCGAATCCTCCACAAGGACTTTTACAAGCAAGGTGAATTTGTTCATTTACTTTATTTTTCTTATGCAATTTCAATTATACTTTGAGGTTAATTCAAAAACCAGGGTTTGACCAAGGAAAACCCCTCCCCCCAACAAACAAATCCATTTTTCTTGCAAGTACAGGTTTGGAATAGTGGATCAGAGTGCAGATTTGGATACCTTTTTTGGTAAACTTTCAGGATCCAGAAACAGATTTCCTGTCGGAGACTTTTGAGGTCAATTTTGCCCTAGGTCAAAATCGGAAATTTTGGGTCAATGCTGACATTGACTTGAGGGTCAAAATTAGAACTGTGTCAGAACAGAAAAATATTTTTGGGTTTTGTTCATTTCTGCATTTCTGTTCTAGATCCGGTCTCAGATTTTATAGAAACCGAGTGCAGACCCTAGAAAAAAGCATTCTTTAGATCTGTAACATTTCAAGGTTAGTACTTTTCTCCTGTCCATTTCAATTAAAGTTCTTAATGTTCCTAGATCTATCACACATTCCTTTCTAAAACGGGAATTTAAGATCTTCCTTTTTACTCTTATTTCCAAATGGTTGATTCATTTATGCATTGATCCTTCCTTTGGGGTTAATCAATTTGGATCCTCCATTTGTGTATCTAAGGATAAAAGGGGAAACATCTTATCTTCTCCCCTACATTTCAAATACATGTAACCTTTTGGTAAAAAACACACAAAAATCCATTTCTTATCCTACTCCTTTATTTCCCTTTGTTACAAAGCTAATTGTAGGTTATGTATGTGTGGTATGAGGTTAATTTAGTTGATTGGCAAAATCTAAGAAGAAGGAAGAAAAGACTGAACAAAGCAGTACAGGACTGCACAGTGGTGATTTCTTGAATGATTTCTAAGTAGATCTGAGTGATAAAGATGGCAATGAAGGCCAGTTAGTGAATTAGTATTTGAGCTATAATTGGATTTGTATTTTCAAAGTGAGTTGTATGTTTCAGATCACATTTTTTTGTTACTTTCTAACCATTGTATCAGTTGCAAAATCATTTTAAAAAGGTTGACCTAACAGTCATATTGTTAAATCCTTTAATCAAGGTGAAATTCTAATGGAATGGTCTAAGCCCTCTAACAAGGCTCACTTTTAATAGGGTGATGAAATCCTTTAACTCGGTTACATTTAACAGTGTGTATTTGTTGGATGATATCAGTTTTGGTTACTGATCATGCTATTGATGTTCATTTTTTGTCACTGATGTCAACATATATTTCTGTGAAGAGGACATACTGGTTTCTTGAGTGGAAGGAGTGTACAGACACTATATGGATGATTCAGAATGATCGAAGTTGGATTTATGCAGAAGGATATGTGTTGACCTTATTCCTAAGGTCGCTTGGCTTGATGTTGTAGATTGTGGATGTTACTATTGTTTTGGTGAAGACTGGTTTTCTGGACTGTAACTGTGATTCTGGACAGATCAGGTCTTTATGTTTCTAGTTTATCTTTCTAGTGAAGTTATTTTAGAACATGCGAGCTTACTGGTGGACAACCAACATATGTTGGAGTAATGGGTTGAGTTCTATTGTTGTTTGGATAATGGTGACGTAATTTGTGGCGTGTATTCTGGAGAAGACCTATTTGTTGGCCGACTTCAGACATGTAGCGTGTGAAATTAATTGTGAGCGTGGGTTGCAGATATGGAAGTATATGTGATGAATTGTAAATGATGTTTACTTGTTATAGGTACCATGTGTATCTTAACAAGGGGTTATGTAATTATTTGTATGATGGAAAGCCTTAATTGGCTAACCTAGTTAATTAATTATGTATTGGGAAAGCTTAACTGGCCAACCTAATGAATTATTGTAAGAGGGTATATATGAGAGATCTTTTATTATGGAGAAGATGTGGTAGAGATTAAACATCAGATAATTGTGGAAGCTGCGAGGCTTGTTGACTGCTTGATGTAGAGTAGAGTTGATTGTTATACTTCATTAGAACTGACCAAGCAAAGACAGTTGCTATCAGATTATTCACTAGAATGTGTATTTTCTTTATACAGATGATTTGAATTGTAAATCCTTGAGGGTGGCTTTAACCTTCTTTGGGAAGTGTGCCTTGGCAATGAGTCTAATATTTTCTTTGACTCCTAATAGGTTCTGTCTCCTAACAGGGACTGTGTACTATAATGTTGTAATAAGCTCCTAATAGGGCTACTATCTTTTAACAAGGATACTATACTCTTAGTACATTATTAGTGGGTGTTAATTCCCATTGGGGTTTTACCTTTAACAGGGTTTCCTCGACAACAAATATTGTGTTATGGTGTTGGCATTTACTGTGTTATCATTTACTTTTTCTGATATGGTTTATAAAGTTTAAAGTTTAATAATCTATATTACAACTGATTTAGNGCCCCCCCCCCCCCCCTCTTAGTTGTATTGTGGACTATTATTCCTAATAATTGGTATCAGAGCTATTGGTCCTTAGAGAGAAAGTTTAATAGCTTGAGGTGATCCTGAAGATGACTTACTATAGGAAGGATAGTCCAAAGTTTGATCCTGAAAACTTGGACAGTTGGAAGAACAAGATGAGAACACACTTGCTATGTCTAGGACTTGACTAATGGATGATCACAAAGAAGAATGAAAATTTAGCGACTGAGGATGAATTAGAGAAGGCTATTGAAGATGAAAATAAGTTATTTTCATGTAATATGGTAGCAAGGGAATCTTTGATTAGCACACTTTCAAAAGGAGAATTCACTGAAGTAAAGGACTTGGATTATTCACATGAGATCTAGACAAGAATGGAAGCATTATATGTCGGAGACAAGTTTACAAAGCAAGAAAAGTTACAGAACTAGAAAAAAAATATGGAATCACTGAAGATGAGAGAAGATAAGAACATCAGAGTATATGTAGAGAGAATTATTGAAGTGGTTACTGGTATTAGGAACTCTGGAGGAACTTACATTGAGGAAGAAGTGATTGCAAAGATACTCAGATCTTTGACACTTGTATACAGAACCAAAGTAAAAGCTATAGAGGAGATCATACCTTTGAAACCAAAATTCACCAGAGATATGTTGATTGGCAAGCTAACTACATTTGAGGCCACAAAATTGGGAGACACTTTACCTAAAGTTTTGTCAACATTCAAGGCAACCACACACAAAAACAAAAAGAACTTATCTGAAAATGCAAGCACAAGCAGTAGTGACCTAAGGAAAGAACTTGGACCTTATGCTGATGAATGGGAACAAATACAGGAAGAAGAAAGGAAGCTAGATGAATTTTTGGCACTGATTGCTAGAAGAGAAAAGAGAGGTAAGGGTAAATTTGAAGGCAAGTTACCTTTGAAATGTTTTTCATGTAACAAGATTGGTCATTTTTCATCTAGATGTCCTACAAGAATTCCAAAACACAAACCTAAGTTTTTCAAATCTAAATATTCAAAGGACAAGGAATGTTATTATGCTAGTGAGGGTATATCTGATGATGATGATGGTGATTATGATGAAATTGGATTTATTTCTATTAAGGATGATGTACCTATGCATGAAGAAAAAACTTTAGTATCTCGAGTTGAAAAGAAATATGAATGGGTCATAGATAGTGGTTGTTCACACCATATGATTGGAGATAAAAAAAGTTTGTGAGTTTGAAAATACATAATGGTGGTGTTGTTAGATTTGGTGACAATACTCCTAAAATTATTATTGGAGTTGGATCTATTTCTTTGGATGGAAAGACTAACACTGACAATGTATTACTTGTTGATGGACTTAAGCATAATTTGTTGACTGTTGGACAGCTAGTGGACAAGGGTTATCAACTGAACTTCATTAATCAGAAATGTTCTATCAAGAGTAAAAAAAGAGACTTGATAACATCTGGTACTAAATCCAGAGGTAATGTATTTGAAATAAACACATATAAAGCCACTTGTTTTATTGCAAAATTTGATGACAGTTGGTTATGGCACAGAAGATTTTGTCATGTTAATTTTGATAACATTGTGAAGGCAAGTATGACAAAAGAAGTAAGAGATCTACCTAGAATTATAAAGCCATCTAACACTATGTGTAGAGAATGTGTTATGGGGAAAAAAACTAGAAGCACTTTCAAGAGAAAATCTTATTCAGCAAAAGGGAAGTTGGATTTGGTGCATACAGATCTGTATGGTCCTACAAGAACAAGATCATACTATGGTGAAAGGTATTTTATACTTTTTGTTGATGATTTTTCTAGAATGATGTGGGTTACATATTTGAGAGAGAAATCTGAAGCATTTGACAAGTTCAAGTTATTCAAAGCTAAAGTTGAGAATGAATCTGGTTTAAAGATGAAGTGTTTGAGATCAGATAGAGGAGGAGAGTTTACATCAAAACTATTCAATACATACTATGAAGATAATGGGATATGGAGACAGACTTCAGCTCCTAGAACTCCACAATAGAATGGGATTGTAGAGCGAAGAAATAGAACCATACTATATACTGCAAGGACTATGTTGCTGGAAGGAAATGTATCACATGTTCACTGGAGAGGAGTAGTTGGGATTGCTGTGTACACACTAAACATAATTCATATCAGAGAAGGTACAAGTAAAAATCCTTATGAATTATAGTTTGATCATGCACCTACTATGAAAAACTTCAGAATATTTGGTAGTAAATTTTATATCAAGAGAGATGATGAGATAGGCAAGTTTAATGATAGAAGTGATGAAGGAATGTTTCTTGGTTACTCCAATAAAAGAAAAGCATATAAATGTTTTAATCTAAGACTGAGAAAATTGATTGAAAGTGCTAATGTGAGGATAGATGAAAAGTTTCAAATTGAAGAAAGGATGTATGACTGTGGTCAGATTACAGAAACAAAAGAGATTATTGCTGAACCTGAAGAACCTTTGATGGTTGAGAATGAGAGTGAAGATGAACAGACTGATGCTACTAAGACATTGAAGACACCAAGGTATGCTAAGAAGAACCATCTTGAAAATTAGATTATTGGTGATGCAAGTAAAGGTATGATTACTAGATCTAAATCTAGAGATGAGATTTGTTTGATTTCTCAAGTTGAACCAAAGACTACTGATGAAGCATGTAGAGATGAATCTTGGACTAAAGCTATGGAAGAAGAACGAGAACATATAAAGAAAAACAATACTTGGGAATTGGTTCCAAGACCTAAGAACAAAAATGTGATTGGCACTAAATGGGTTTTCAGAAACAAGATGGATGAGGAAGGCACAGTGGTAAGAAACAAAGCTAGACTAGTATGTAAAGGCTACTCATAACAAGAAGGTATAGACTATGATGAAATATTTTCTCTTGTTGCTAGATTGGAGGCTGTGAGACTATTTACTGCTTATGCTGCACATAAAGACTTTAAAGTGTATCAGATGGATGTGAAGTCAGCATTCTTGAATGGTGATCTAGAAGAAGAAGTGTGCATTGAGCAACCTGATGGTTTTCCTTTGATAGATGATGAAAACATGGTTTGAAAATTGAAGAAGGAACTGTATGGACTGAAACAAGCGCCAAGGGCATGGTATGCAAGACTGGACAAATATCTACTTCATCTTGGTTTCAAAAAAGGTAATGCAGACAATAATTTGTATTTGAGAACTAATGAAGACGAAATCTTAATTATAGAAGTCTTTGTTGATGATATAATTTTTGGAGGCAATGATAAAATGAGTAAGAAGTTTACTAAAGAAATGGAGAATGAGTTTGAAATGTCAATGATTGGTGAGATGAAATTTTTTCTTGATTTGAAAATTAAATAGAGTAAGAATGGAATTTTTATATCTCAGACCAAGTATCTTAAGGAAATGTTGAAATTTTTTGGAATGGAAGATTCTAAACCTATTGGGACACCTATGGTAACTGGAAACAAACTAACTAGTGATGATGAGACTCAAAGTGTTATTCAGGAAAAGTACAGATTGATGATTGGAGGTCTACAATACCTAACACACACTAGAATAGATATTACCAATGCTGTTAGAATTGTGGCTAGATATCAGGCAGATCCTAAAGAAACACATTTTGCTGCTGTAAAAAGAATTTTCAGATATTTGAAAGGGATAGTAGAATATGGGTTGTGGTATGAAAAATTTGATGATTTTACTTTGCAGGCTTTTACTGATGTTGATTGGGTAGGTAATGTGGATGATAGGAAGAGTAAAAGTGGTGGTACATTTTTCCTTGGGAAAAGGCTGGTTTCTTGGTTGAGCAAGAAGCAGAACTGTATTTCTCAATCTACTGTTGAGTCAAGGTATGTTGGTGCTTCAATAAATTGTACACAAGTTGTTTGGATGAAACAAATGCTGGAAGACATTGGAATAATTTTCAAAGAGATAGTGGTTATTCATTGTGATAACACTAGCACAATAAATAAGTCGAAGAATCCTATAATGCATTCAAAGACTAAACATATTTCTATCAAGTATCATTTCTTGAGAGAGAAGGTAGCTGCTAAAGAAATTAAACTGTAGTACATTAGCACAAAGGAACAGATAGCAGATATATTTACTAAACCTTTTCCAAAAGATGCTTTTGAATATCTCAAAGGCATGCTTGGGGTGATGGCCCCTCCTAGTGGTAATTAATTGATTCGGATATGCATTAGTCCAGTAGGCTTTCAGAGTTATATCACTTTCTAGACTTGATGTATGGATCTACTCCATAGGGAGAGTGATTGCAGGATAATTATATGGAGTACATTTGGGTGATTTTGCACCTAGATGATTGGACATGATGACTTGAAAAAGCTACACCTTACAGAAGACTACAGATGAGTTATGGAACCCTTTTCCATTGTTGCCAAAGGGGGAAAGGAATCTATGTGAAAATCCCTACTATTTTGGGGAGATTTGTGTTGAGGATATTGAGAAGATTGTATTGAGAGAGTGTACTTTTGGGTTGATGCATATGGATTTTTCCATATGTTGCCATCAATGCCAAAGGGGGAGATTGTTTGATGATATCAGTTTTGGTTATTGATCATGTTGTTGATGTTCATGTTTTGTCACTGATGTCAACATATATTTCTGTGAAGAGGACAAACTGGTTACGTGACTGGAAGGAGTGTATGGACACTGTATGGATGATTCAAAATGATAAAAGTTATATTTATGCAGAAGGATATGTGCTGACCTTATTCCTAAGGTCAATTGGCTTGATGTTGAAGATTGTGGATGTTATAGTTGTTTTGGTGAAGACTAGTTTTCTGGACTGTAACTGTGATTCTTGACAGAGCGGGTCTCTGGGTTTCTAGTTTATCTTTCTAGCAAAGTTATTTCAGATCATACGAGCTTACTGGTGGACAACCTACATATGTTGGAGTAATGGGTTGAGTTCGATTGTTATTTGGATACTAGTGACGTCAGCTATCATGTGTATTCTAGAGAAGACCTATTTGTCGGTCGACTTCAGATATGTAGCATGTGAAATTAATTGTGAGCATGGATTGCAAATTTGGAAGTATATGTGATGAATTGTAAATGATGTTTACTTTTTATAGGTATCATGTGTATTTTAGCAAGGGGTTATGTAATTATTTGTATGATGGAAAGCCTTAATTGGCTGACCTAGTTAATTAATTATGTATTGGGAAAGCTTAACTGGCCAACCTAATGAATTATTGTAAGAGGGTATATATGAGAGATGTTTTCTTGTGGAGAAGATGTGGCAGAGATTAAATATTAGAGAATTGTGGAAGCTGCAAGGCTTGTTGACTGCTGGATGTAGAACAAAGTTGATTGTTAAACTTCATTGGAACTGACCAAGCAAAGACAATTTCTATCAGACAGTTCACTGGAATGTATATTTTCTTTATACACTTGATTCAAATTATAAATCCTTGAGGGTGGCTTTAACCTTCTTTGGGAAGTGTGCCTTAGCAGTGACCCTAATATTTTCTTTGACTCCTAATAGGGTCTGTCTCCTAACAGGGACTGTGTACTGTAATGTTGTAATAAGCTCCTAATAGGGCTAATATCTTTTAATAGGGATACTATACTCTCAGTACATTATTCATGGGTGTTAATTACCACAGGGGTTTTACCTTTAACGGGGTTTCCTTGACAACAAATATTGTGTTATGGTGTTGGCATTTACTGTGTTATCATTTACTTTTGTAGATATGGTATACAAAGTTTAAAGTTTAATAATCTATATTACAACTGATTCACCCCCCCTCCTAGTTGTCTTGTGGACTGTTATTCCTAACAGTATTGTAATGTTTAACCAGGTTGGATTTTCACAGAGCTCACTTCAGAAGAGTGAAAAATTGGTAGCATGTTACTGGTGGGTTTTCCCATGTTGAGTTTCCTCATTAAATCCTGGTGTCATACTTGTGTGAATGTTATTTGATGTGTTTTACTATTAAGATTTTATATTTTGCAAGTTGATTACAGAAGGAGATTAAACTACAAGTTTATATTATTAATTATATGCTATAGAGACCGAGTGGATTACTGAGTGGATCTGAGTTGGTTGAAGTGTTTGAAAGTTCAATTGGTACATTTGGACCTTGGATAACTGATTCCCCACTCTCAGTTATTCTAAATCATTCTAATAGAGTATGTAATCTGATTGGAACAAAGATGAGCATGTTCCCAGGGGGAGCATAATAAAAGTAGAGAAGTGCTATTATAGACTCTGAAAGATAATGCTGGATATTGCTATTGTTATCTCTACAAGATATTTTGTTGTCATTAGTTTAGAAAAAGTCATGGAGTCAAGGAGAGTCAATCGGTAAAAGGAGATTTTCAAGGATAAGACAATTCAGTAATGCACACCGAGTTAGTCGGTAAAATAACAAAGTTGATAGAGTACCAAACACCTACAGTTACCGAGTGACACACTACACTGAGTGCATGTAGTACACCGAGTTGATATTACATCGAGCGATGAAGAACACTTAACCGAGTATTGTAAAGTTACTCAATCGAGTTATACAGTTAATCAAAAATGCGATCAGATCATATTTAATGATTGTTAGAGCATTAATTATACGTATACAAGTATTTATAATAGTTTGTTACATGATCAATGATTCAAATAAATTAGAGTGAAGATATAAGGCATAAATCAAACCACAAAATGAAAGTTTTTCATTTCCAAGAAAAAGAACAAGTACCGAGGTAAAAGTGACATGGTCACTAAGATGGAAAGAAGATCTAATGGTCAAGAGAAATTTACAGCATACCTAATGCATAAGATTAAGAGGAAAAAATAATCTATATTTTGGATGAATTTGTAAGAGAGAAATATACAGACACAAAAGATAGAGAAGAAGGAAAGAGAGTTGTTATTATTTTTTCTAAGAAAGTTAAAGGAGTTAGTGAAGAATAAAGAATAGAAAAGAGAGCATCGAGCATAAATTCAGCTACAGTAGGACAGGACAAAATAATGCTACAATTTGGAAATTGAGGTAACACATATCAGAGCACATAGAGTCTAAACAACATTTATATTTGATGCATTTTTAACAGACATTGTTAAGTTATTAATACTATTCTATTGAAAGATTTAAATCCCAATACTGGGTAGATCTTAATCGATCTTAAATTTGTAAATCCTTTAACAGGGTACATATCTAAGTGTAGATTTTGTAAAAATCCTTTAACCAAGTAGACCTAATAGGTCTTATATACTCTTAACAGGTTAAGCTATCAGAAATAGCTAAAATTTGTAGCTCTAACCAAGCACCCTTTACATTGTAGTTAGTGAAGGTTGTGGGTGTCATCCCCACCGTAGTTTTTATCCTCTAACCAAGGATTTTTTCATTACCAAAATCATGGTGTTATGAGTTTAATTGTTTGATGTTTTGATGGTATGGTTTTATAAGCATTACATTACTTTTATTTAAATGTTATGAACTCAGTAATCACCAAGTAGAAGTATATGGTTTAATCAGTAATTGTGGTTAATTTTTTTTAGTATTGTAACCTTTAACAGGGTTGGCTTTTCACAAAGCTCACTTCATAAGAGAAAAAAATTGGTAGCATGTTGCCGGTGGTTTTTTCCATATTGGTTTTCCACATTAAATCCTGGTGTCATACTTCTATGAATATTATTTGATGTGTTGTACTATTAAGAGTTTATATTCTTCAATTTGATTGCAGTAGGATAGTAAACTGTAAGTTTATATTATTGATTATATACTATAGATACCGAGTGGATTACTAAGTGGATCTGAGTTGGTTGAAGTGTTTGAAAGTTCAATTGGTACATTTGGACCTTGGATAACTGATTCACCCCCCCTCTTAGCTATTCTAAATCTTTCTAACAATTGGTATCAGAGCTTTGTGCTGCTTTTAGGGAAAAGTTTGAAGGTACTTGAAGCTAAGGATCAAGATGTATAAAAAGGAGGTACCAAGGATGAATAAGGAGAATTTCCCTGCATGGAAAAGTTTGATGAAGTTACACCTAGCTGGAAATGGAGATGTTGCAAAATGCTATGTGAAACATGATTTCATATCAGTTCCTACTGCTATGAAAGCTCAGTAGATGAAAGAGAAATAAGAACACAACCAAGCAATGTTGGAGATTGCATCAGCCCTAAGCTATCCTGAATTTGAAGACATACAATATTGCAAAACTACAAAAGAAATGTGGGATATAATGACAACTATCTATGGAGGTGATACAAATGTACTGAGAGCCAAATCTGAAAGCTTGAGAGGTAAGTTTGATGAGATGAGAATGCAAGATGGTGAATCTATTGTTCAGTATTGAAGCTGAGTTAAGGAGGTTGTAAATGATGATAGAGGAGAAAATGGAACTATTAGTGATGATATTGTTATTAGAAAGGTACTGAGAACCTTACTTCCTATATATGCTTTTAGAGTATCTGCTATACAAGAACAGAGATGTACTCCTGGTAAAAACCTAACTCTGGAAGGTCTAGTTGGTAGACTTACTGCTTTTCAAATGTCAAATTTTTATAATTTCACTCCTCACCATGTTTATTTTGCATTCAAATCACAATTGACTCTTCATAAATCAAAGAAAGGAAAAGAAAGAAATGTGAATAGTGACAGTGACACTTTTGATGAAGATCTTGATGAACTTGAAGCACTCTTGGCTATAAGACTTCTGAGAGGAAGAGAAAAATTCAAAGGTAAATTTCCTATAATATGTTTTTCATGTAACAAAGTTGGCCATGTTGATGCAAGATGTCCTGACAGGAATGACAAGGATGAGAGAAGAGAAAGAAAGTATGAAGACAAAAGGGATGATAGAGAATTCAAAAGGTATAAGGACTATAAATACAAAGGTAAGAAATCATGCTATATTACTGAAGAAGAAATTGATAGTGAATCTGATAAATCTAATGACAGTGATATAGAAGTTGTTTATGTTGCTATGAAAGATGATTCTGATGAAGTTGAGAAAACTACACTTATTTTATATGAGTGATGGATAATTTATAGTGGTTTCTCACATCACATGACTAGTGATAAAAGTAAATTTGAAACCTTAGACTATTGCAAAGGTAGTAGTGTTAAATTTGACAATGATAAACCATGTCCTGTGAAAGGAAAAGGATCAATAAAATTGACTGATAAAATTACATGTGAAAATGCTTATTGGGTTGAAGGACTAAACTATAATTTGTCGAGTGTTTCTCAGTTGAATACTTCTAGATACTGAGTTAAGTTCCATCACAGAAAGGCTAAAATCTTTGATGCTACTGGAAAACTGATTGGAAGTGGAGAACAAACAATAGGTAATTTGTTCTATCTAGATTTATCTGATGAGACATGTTTGTTTGCACTAAATGATGATATATGGTTATGGCATAAGAGGTTATGTCATGTGAATTTTGACAATTTGGTAAACATTAGTAAGATGAAAAGAGTAAGAGGGTTGCCAAGATTGAAGAAACTTGATAATGTTATGTGTAAGTAATGTTAGTTGGGAAAAATGACAAAGTCTAGTTTTAAGAGCAAAACCTATACTTTAGATGATGTTCTAGAATTGGTTCATACTGACCTTTGTGGACCTATTGGTGTAAAAAGATACCGAGGTTATAAATATTTCATACTGTTTGTTGATGATTACTCTAGAATGATGAATGTGATGTTTCTCAAAGGAAAATCTGATACTTTTTAGTTGTTTAAGTGGTATTTGGAAAAGTTGAAAAAAAGACAAGTAAGATCTTGAGATGTCTGAGATCTGACAGAGGAGGAGAGTTATATCTAATGAGTTCAACTTATTCGGCAATGATAGAGGAATTAAAAGATAGATGTTTTCTCTAAGGACTCTTCCATAGAAAGGTATAGTCAAGAGAAGAAATAGATCAATAATGGATTGTGCTAGAACACTGATGATAAAAAAGAATGTTGCACAAAAGTATAGGAGAGAAGCTATAAGTACAATAGTATATACCTTGAACCGAGGACAAGTCAAGAAAGGTATTGATATTACACCTTATGAGTTATGGTATGGTTATGCACCTAATGTAAAATATTTTAAATTTTTTTAGAGCAAATGTTATATACTGAAGGACAATAGAAATGGAAAACTTGATGCTAAGAGTGATGAAGTTATATTCCTAGGTTATTCCACTAAGAGAAAAGCATATAAGTGTTTGAATTATAACACTAACAAAGTTGTGGAAAGTGAAAATGTTAGAATTGATGAATATGCAGAAAAGAATGAAGTGGATTGAAAGCAAGAACTTTAAGACTATAGATATTTCATTTACATGAACAAAGGAGAGCTCAACATTGTGCCTGAACCTGAAAAAGAAGCTTCCAAATAATAGAATGATGCTACCGAGAAACAACAAGAAAATGGTGAGTTACAGAAAGATGTTGCTGAGCATCAGCAAGAGACTACTGAGGAAGAAGCAGAGACACAAAATGAACCCAAAATAAAATTTGATGATGAATCTGAGGAGGAACAACAAGAGAAAAGGAGACCAGATCTTGCACTAGAAAACTATGTAAGAAGACATCATAAACCAGATCAAATTATTGGAGATAAGAATTCAGAGGTCATGAAAAGAAGCAAATTGAAAAATTGGACATGTTTATTGTTTGAATTTGAGCTGAAAATAGTGAAAGATGCTTTAGGAAATGAAGATTGGATATAAGCCATGAATGAAGAGATTGAACAAATTGAGAAGAACAAAACCTGGACACTAGTACCTAGACCAAAGGACAAGAATGTTATTGGAACAAAGTGGGTATTTAGAAATAAGATGAATGAACATGGAGAAGTTATAAGAAATAAGGCTAGAATGGTATGAAAAGGTTATGCACAAGAATAAGACATTGACTATGGTGAGACATTTTCCCCAGTTGCTAGATTGGAAGGAGTTAGAACTCTACTGGCTCATGCATCTTACAAAGGATTCAAAGTATATCAAATGGATGTCAAATCAACATTTCTGAATGGAATACTATAAGAAGAGGTATACATTGAAAAAGCTGAAGGATTTGTTGATTCAAGCAAGAATAATATCATTTGCAAAATATATAGTGTTGTATGAATTAAAGCAAGCCCCTAGAGTATGGTATGAGAGATTTCACAATTATTTAGTCAAGATTGAATTTACAAGGACAAATGACAATAGTAATCTGTACTTAAAGTCTAAGAAAGGTAAAGGGATATTGTTAGCTGAAATATTTTTTGATGATATCATATTTGGAGGACAAGATGTTTTATGCCAATTATTTGCAAAAGAGATGAAAACTGAATTTGATTTGTCTATGTTTGGAGAGATCAAATTCTTTGTTGGTTTGCAAGTATATCAGATAAAGAAAGGTATCTACATTACACAATCTAAGTATATCAAGGAGATACTAATTTTTTTTGGCATGGAGGACTCTAGACATGTAAGTACTCCTATGGCTATTAGACAAAAACTATCAAAGACTGATGAGATAGCTGAAGTGAATCAAATCTTGTATATATCAATGATTGGAAAACTACAATATGTTGTCCATAGTAGACCAAATATTGCATTAGCAGTTGGGATTGTTGCAATATTTTATGAAAATCCTAAAGATAGTTACTTAATGGAAGTGACAAGGATTCTGAGATATTTGAAGGGAACAGAGGACTATGGATTATATTACAAGAAGAATGAGAAGTTTGAACTAAAAGTTTACACAGATGTAGATTGGGTAGATAATATTGATGACAGAAAGAGCACAAGTGGTGGTGCATTCATTTTAGGAAAGAGATTATTGTCTTGGAAAAGCAAGAACATAACTGTATTTCTCAATCTACTACAGAAGATGAATATGTAGCAGCAGCAGTAAATTGTTCAAACATATTGTGGATCAAGAAATTGTTGAAAGGTATGAAGGAGGAGATCACAGACCCAATTGTTATTTTTTGTGATAACACTAGTGCTATAAATATTTCAAAGAACCCTGTGATGCATACAAAGACCAAGCATATTGCTATCAAGTATCATTACTTGAGAGAGCTGGTATAAGACAAAGAAGTAAGACTTGAATATGTTAATACAAAGGGGCAATTGGTAGATATATTTAATAAGGCTTTAACTAAGGATGCTCATGAGTATTTAAGAGGAAAATTAGGGATGATTCTCCTATCTGAGGCTAACTGAGATCATATGGAGTGGTTGCATCAAATGTATTACATGGAATATTTGGCAGATTGATGCAAAGGGTGGTCACACTTTAGGAGTTGCCTAAAGCTGTGAAGTGTTAAGAAAAAGATGTTGATCAATCATAAGCAAGATGACAGAGGGAGATATCTACATTATGAAGATGTATGTCTTTGGCATTGTTTTCAAAGAAGGAGATATACCATAGAGGGAGATTAAGTCATGAAAACATTAAGGGAGATATACTATGAGAAAGAGATTACATAGAGATAAATCTATCCAAGAGGGAGATAATATTTGTATTAGAGAGGATCAGAATGAAGCTAAGGACATTAATGAAAATCTGTTTACAGAACATACTTTTTGGATTGGTTGGGAACCTTGCATATGTTATTTGTTTGCATGTGATTTCCATCAATGCCAAAGAGGGAGATTGATGGAAACTACAATTGAAATAATTTTTATATTTCCATTGATGTCAAACCTTAACTGGTAAGACAGATGCTATCTTGTAAAGTTCCATATCAATTGATTGATGAATAAGATTTGAAAAGGAGAGATAACAAGAAGAACTGGTGAAATGGTTGAGTTCTATGAAAGTACAATGGGTACTTGATGAGATCGCACCTTGAAAAGGTAATATATTGTTTATATCTTAAGTCTAAGTGAAGTTTGGATGACTACAAGATTATTCTTGACCAAGTAACATAGCAGAAGATTAAGAAACTTAAATTTGTGCTGAGTGATGCGAGTGTCGACCAAGCGCTTTTATGTGCTGAGAAAATTTAGTGTCAACTGGGCATCATTATTTTCTGCATGTCAAAGAATTACCAAGTTATATAGTGATGACCAAGTGGAAGAACACAGTATTGACCGAGTGTCAGTATTTTGACAGTTTGAGAGAGATTTGAGATCCCAATTGACATAGTTGATTTTCTTGGGATATGTGAAGCATATTTAAGATAAGGATGATTTTTGTGGAGAATTAAATGAGTATTTAATATACGTTTAACCATTTTATTTATGGATTCAAGAAGGAGTTTTAGGATGTATTCTATAATGTAGATGGAAATGAAATGTTGGAAGGATTCGTTGAATCTGACCAAACCGTAAGATCTACGGTGATGATCAAGAGGCAATAGATCAAGCTACTTGATCAGAGAGGTATAAGATTAACCTAATTTTAGGTTATGAGTGGAGTGGTATGAGGTTAATTAAGTTGATTGGCAAAATCTAACCATAAGGAAGAGAAGGCTGAAGAGAGCAGTACATGACTACATAGTGATGATTTCTTGAAGGATTTCCAAGCAGATCTAAGTGATAGAGATGACAATGAAGGCCATTTAGTGAATTAGCATTTGAGCTATAACTGTATTTGTATTTGCAAAGTGAGTTGTATCTTTTAGATCACAATTTTCTGTTACTTTCTAACCATTGTATCAGTTGAAAAATCCTTTTAAACAAGGTTGACCTAACACTCATATTGGTAAATCCTTTAATCAAGGTGACATTATAATGGAATGGTCTAAGACCTCTAACAAGGCTCAATTTTAACAAGGAGATTAAATCCTTTAACCGGGTCACATTTAACAGTGTGTATTGTAACCTTTAATCGGGTTGGATTTTCACAGAGCTCACTTTAGAAGAGTGAACAATTGGTAGCATGTTACTGGTGGTTTTTCCCATATTGGCTTTCCAAGTTAAATCCTGGTATCATACTTGTGTGAATGTTATTTGATGTGTTGACTATTAAGAGTTTATATTCTACAAGTTGATTATAGTAGGACAGTAAACTACAAGTTTATATTATTGATTAAATGCTATAGAGACCGAGGGGATTATTGAGTGGATCTGAGTTGGTTGAAGTGTTTGAAAGTTCAATTGGTACATCTGGACCTTGGATAATCGATTCACCCCCCTCTCAGTTATTCTAAATCATTCTAACAGGCCCGACCAAAATCCAAAGTAGAACTTATGGAATCGGTACGTTACTCCCTCAATCATCGCGATCACTCATCTTCCTTGTTCTACTGCTATACTATCTTTGCATACCCAAAACATGTTGTAACTCTCACCAGTCAACTCCAAAATACAAGTGACCTTAACTATAGATATAATACATCACATAATATGTCCATCTAAGCTTGCATGATGTAAATCATCACATACTGTGCTTGCTAGTCAAAATAGTGCAACTCTATCCTGTCAATTGCTTCCTGGACTTAGTCATTTTTCCCAAAACTAAACAACCAAAACTAGGTTGTGCTCCAAGCATCCATTCCAATAAATAGTGTTCCCTTAAATGATAACATATATTCTATCCTTATTAGGCAACTTTCCAACAATCTCCTGCTTTGGCATTGACGGGAACACATAGTAAAAAATGACTAATTTCCCAATGCTAAACTACTATCTATACATTTTCACACCTGTTACTCCTCCTTTGACATCAATGAAAAAGGTATACTAAAAAAATGCACATATCAAAAATTTAGAACTACTCAGCAAAAATTCATACCATCTGAAGTATATCTTGGAAAGAGGTTTCCAAGGTCCTTGCCTCTACTTCCCATGTTTTTGCCAAGGTCTAACCAACATGTTTAAGGAATTCAATGCAAAGGATGAAATCTTAGAATCCTTCAGTACTATAGGCATGGCTCCATCGAGATATTTCTTCATTGTCTTTATATCCTTAATGTGTTGTGTTGGTGTTTGAAAATGTTTATGCTACTTAAAGCTACCAATATGCCTTGAGACTGATGTTAGGAGTGGTTAGCTCCAAGTATGAAAGCTCTACAAGATAACTAGACCAACTATAGGGACAAGACTACCCTCTACACTTTTCTCTTTGTTAAACCAAGGTAGGTGCACTTAATCCAGATTGATATAACTTTTACAACTCTTCACTTCTAGATTTAACAACAGATCTATGATAAGAAAGTGTTGAATGTTAACCAGACATTCATTGACTCTCAATTACCATATAGGACAACAAACACCAACCACAAATAATAGGGACTTGAAAATGGTTTTGATGTTTAAAAGGAAGAACATAACCAAACTTTATCAGACATGGATCAACAAAGAGTAAACTAGCTCTTGATCAGTGCCTTATCCATTGGGCAATCTTTCAAATCCAAATACTGAAATAGAAGACAACCTATTGGAAAAAACTCATAGCCATAAACATAAATATCTCAGATCATACACTTACTTATAAGATCCTTATGCATATAAATCAAATGAATCTATGTTCTATCCAAAGTATATTTTAATCCAATCTTGAGTCAGAACTATGAAATAGAACACATACATGGATAACTCTATGTAGTGGATTATAAAATCCATAACTCATATAATGAAATCCAAGGAGATACTTGAAACTAAGACACTTATATTAAGTATAATGAGCTAAAATCTGTAACAATATGACTAAATGATTACAACATTCAATAACTTGAAAAAGATCAAAGAACTATCTATCTTATCATGAATTACACTCTAACATGAATCTGATATATCCCTAGAACTAAAATGTTAGATTTACACTTAGAAGCCAAAAATTATGGAACCCCTAAAACCTAGAAAAGAAGAGGATATATAGAAGAAGGAAAGATCTAAATTTGAGTCTATCTGACACCATGTCCTTCTTCACCACTCTGATTTGTCAAAGCTCTTCTTTCCACTAACTGACCTTTCTTCAAAAGATCACCAAAAATCTGATTTGAAACATCACTGACTGTCTAGGACCATCACACCAAAATATCCCCCATGCTTCAAACTGAACATGCATTGTCAACAAGCTGCCAATCCCTGATGGACTGTAGAACAGAAACTACATTCTTATGTAAGAAAGGACAAAAAACTAGTCTGTGGTTATCCAAGAATGTTAATTCTATCAGAAAATCCACTTGTCACTTCTCCTCATTAATGCCCCTAAACCTCTACAATCTACACTTTAACATCATCATACAAATTGTAGACATGACCCATGAGACCAGTTCAGTTTACTTGCCACCTTTTTCGCTTGGAAAACAACAACACTACTCTGGAACCCTGAGACAAAATATTTAAATATTTGAATTTGACTTGCAATGGTCACGGGTGGCATGATATTTGATATCAATGACCAGGACTTGTCTTCAGATCAACTCTAAAATAGGGTCATCGATGTAATTTAAGTTACTCGGGCCTACGATCAGACCTGCCATGTGTCACACAGGCGTAATCCCTCAAAGACTAGATTTTGTGCAACTTTTTTTTAAGGCTTCACACCCACTGTCAGATTAAATTTGACTTTACCACCCTTTAATCATCCATGCCTTCATAAACACAGGTCCCACTAACCTCCCCGTGGCACTTTACTATTGGCTCCGAGAAATCCCTATTGTCCTCTGACTGCGCTGATCGGGCTAGACACATGTCAAGCAGGAGCGATGCCTTGAATACTATCTATTGATCATCTTTGTATTATGGTAATGTGCTATCCATCTGATTAGAAATAACTAAATTGATCTTTACCTTCTTTACCCTGACATTGATTTAGACCCACATTGTACACGTGTCACCTAGGCACAATGCCTCAAAGGTTAGATTGACTGCATCTTTTAATTGAGGCTTTATGACTACCATTGATCCTCTTTGAAGTTACTGTCTATTTACCTTCCTTTTGACCCATTGATGATGACATCAACAAAGACACATGGCATTCAGGTGCAATGCCTCATAGAATAGATCTCGATTACTTTTTCTTTGAGGCTTTATGCTTTTCATCCAATTAAAATCAACTTATAGTGCCTTTACATTCCTTTATAACCCATGGTCAATGATCTCCTTTATGCTACATGTCATGCTAGTGCAATGCCTCAATGACTAATCTGACTACATCTCCACTATGAGGCTTTACGCCCACCATTCGATCAAACAAGACTTGCCTGCATTTTAATTTATCTTCATCCTTGGCCTTTAAATAGTCTTTAACCTGCACTTTAACTCTGGTTAGTAGATCTATTCTTTCCTGGCTCCATCCATAGATCATGTGCACACCATAAGATCAAGATCAGATCAATGGTCCAGACCATATCCATGCATCTCGACTTGGCTCAGAACTTAACCATGCTTGACTCAAGGTCTATCTGGAGATTGTGCGATAATGTAATCTCTAAGTCATTGAACATTTTACTTATCCCAGGTCACATTTAGAGATTACGCACAAGCCCTCTGATTATTCTCAACACTGATGGTTCTGATTTAATCTTGGCTAGCCCACCTTAACTTTACCCGATTCAAGCACAATCTAGAGATCACGCGACTGAAGGGAATTCATGACCTTGGCAATTTAACTTTGACTCGGGTCAAATCTAGAGATTATGCGCCAACAAGCTTATCTCTGAGTCGCTAAATAAACTGAACCAGCCTTGACTTAACCACAAGTTTATCTAGAGATTCAGAGATAAAGGATGCGCCAAGTCGCTCAAAAACTAGTACATTTGAGCCCATTTTTTGACGGGTAGGTGTCGCTATTTTGACACTATCCCATTGGGAAAGCAACACAGAATGGTGTTGCAATTTTGATGTCAAAAACATTGATGGATTTGATGTCCATTGTTATTGCAATGATATTGAGCGTCGCAATACGTGCCTTCTATGATGTTTAACATGTCATCGTTACATTTTCATACTGTCTCTATTACGACTGCATTGTGACATCCAGCCGTCGGCAATTTAGGTGTTTATCATCGCAGTTTATACCATCTAAGAATGTCAACATACCATCGTTATAGTTTATGGGTGTCGCATGTAGGACAAGCGTGCGACAGATATGCTATACATGCAAAGTCCAACTTTTGGCAAATACCGACATTTGGATGTTGTATGTATTTCTTTGGTGTCGGTCGCTCTCTGACCACCGTCATAATTGTGACGGTTGTATATATATATATATATTGAGCTTCTCTTTGTTTTGAGAATAGTTTAACATTCTCACCTTAACAGGGCCAACCACGTGAAGGTGGAAGCTCATTTGGCCCCTCCTAGGAGCCTCTTATGACCCTTTACAACACTTTAAGACCTCTAAGATGTATTCTTAGGGATCATAAAGGGTCATAAAGGGTCATAAGGGGTCCTAGGACACAAAAACTAAGAAACATAAATGTAGGCATCATGGTCACAATTTTTTGGAGACACAACATAATTGAGTGGTATACCGAGATGTTGCAACACAACCACTACTCCTATAGTTCCAAGTTGACACTTCAGGATCCAAAAACCATAGATACAGAATAAATTTAGAGAGTAGAGGAGGAGGGCCATAATGAACAAAATAATATAGGGACCCTGTATTATTTTGGTCGTTATGGCCCTCCTCCACTCTCTAAATTTATTCTTGGATCCCGTAGTGTCAACTTGGAACCAGAAGAGTAGTGGTTGTGTTGCATCATCTGGGTATACCATTCCATTATGTTGTGTCTCCAAAAAATTGTGACCATGATATCTACATTTATGTTTCTCAGTTGTTGTGATATCTACATTTATGTTTCTCAGCTGTTGTGATATCTACATTTATGTTTCTCAGCTATCGTGTTTATGTTTCTTCACTGGAATCGAGGGTGCAAAAGGTGCTCTACAAGATCAAGGAAGAACTCAAAATTACAAGACCTAAGGGCTAGACCTAATGCCTCAAGGGCTCATCATAGACGGCCTTGCCAACATAACTCATAGAGACATCGTAGTTCGGGTTTAACTTTAAATTTTTCCAAGACTGGTTTAACAATTGGTTGCCACCCAATTTGGTGAACAAGGATGAGAACCTAATTAGATTCTACCTACAAATAAGTTATATGTAGACCTCCTCATAAGGTTACCTATCCAACGGTTCATAACTATGATGGAGAACCAATTCTTGTAAGATATTAAGGTAATATCCATGATCCCAAACCTACAAGACTTATAATTGTATGAGAGGAGATACATATTACCTAATTCTATGACCATGTATATAATTTAATCATATCACGCCTTCCTAACATATGCATTGAACTACTAATATTAATGTCTATTAAACCCCAACTTGACAAGTTGTAAAAGTGCAATTATACTAATCTCACTACTCAAATTGACTAACAATTCAACTACCAAAATACACCTTTAAAAACAAGAGTAACTATAATAATTTTATTATTACAACATCAAGACATAAACATTAGTCATTATCAAATAAGTTGCATATTAAATGAGAATCATTTCTTTTTTGACTTTTTCTTTTTATCTGCTTCCCTATATTCTCGCAGAGGCATATCCATCTCAGCATCGTCATTTCTTCTCACACCCATCTTAGCATCCTCATTTCTTTTCGCCGGTGCACATGATCTTATTGTCCTTTACAAAGGTGGGCCCTCTGCAATAAAAAATAAAAGGGTTAAATTGAAAACATATTATCATAATTGTGGTTAATTTAAAAATATATTATCATAATTGTTACAAGTATTTCAGTACTTTAAAAAATGTAAATGTGATGCTCTTTACCTTGTGCAACCACATCTTCTTGCCTGGCGGCTTGAACCTCAAAACGCTCATCGGGAACCTCTACATTCCCTACAAGTGCAATACAAAATATTTTATTAATCCCAACACATTATAATTAAATTATTATTCCTATGCCAAATTCAATTTAAAATGTTTACTTGTATTAATAAATCAATAATCAAAATTCAAATAGAAAATATATACCTTGAGTACTACAATGCACATCTAAATCAACGCCTCTGTCATGCTCGGATGGTGTTTCAGGATCAGCATATTGCATTCCACTGTAAATAATATTGCATTTATTGACAATATATAAATATATAAATACAAGATAAATACTGAGAAATGTTAATCATTCAATTTAATACATATAAATATAATCACTTTAAAGTTTTTAAAAAATATATTTAGTTTATGTTGGAACTTAACATCCAATACAGTAATTGGTAAAGTATTCAACTTGAAATAAAAATCAATTGGCTTATTTACCTCTTTGATAGATCCACCAGAAGAAACTTGCGCACTCTTTGATTGGAATCGTTCAGCCACGAATGTATAGCCTTGTTTGTAGCCTACTTTCTTGTCCTCTTCTGAAATATTTTGTTTGAAATCCAAGCCCTACATGTTTATTGTAGTGAATTTCAGATGTCAAAACTAAATTGATTGCAATTTATAAATATTTGCGTATGGTTTTTCATTTACTATTACTTACAATTCGTGCATCAAGTTTTGAATATCCACCCGAGCCGAGATTGTGTTGCCCATGCTTTTGTTTTCTTGCTTCTGTTGCCTTTGATGTGTCAGGCAACCTATGTGATGTTTGAAATATGTTAGATCACATAAGTACAAAGAGTAAATAGTACATAATTTAATTATTAATATTATCATGTACCTTCTATCCTTGGGTGATACTATTTGTCCATCATGTCTTGCACATCTCTCAAGTGCATCCTTTTTAAGATTCTCCCACTCATTAATAGGAACATAGGGGGGCCGCTCGTAATAAGGGTTGCATTGTATTTGTGTCCTGTAGTTGTCCCTAATATATTTCAAAGTTTGCCCCGCTTTCTCAAGGAGCTTAAGTCTTTGAAAGCCGTTGGGTCCAAAAAGTTTTATCATAGAGTCAATGAGTTTATCCTTTAACTCTTTATCTTGTGATTGCCACCTTTTAAGAAAAAAAAACTGTTAGATTCATAAATGAAGTGAAGCTACCTTTTAATATACTTGAAGAAAGGGATGAAAGATAATATGATCTAGCAATGAAATCAAAATATGATACCATGTGCGTATGGTCAGCCCAAAAATACACAAACATTCATCATTAAGTTTTTCATAAAATATATTATTCCCTGCAAAATAATAACTTGATTATTAGTTATTGCAAGGGACTGCATAGGGGGTTAGTGCATTACATTATGAGTATAAGATTGTATAGTAAAAGAAAGGATCAATCTTTAAAGTACCTGGAAGTTGGGCTACTCTCACAGGAAGTCCATATTCAATGTTCACGAGCAATTGATCACACTTCTCTATTGTTCCTGTACATGTAACACAAGTACATCTAGGAGTTTCCTCATAGCCTCCTACATAAAATAAATCCAATATTACAAAATGCCCCCTAAGAAAGAATAGTTCAAGTGAAATAAATACATGATAAATGAGAGATAAAAAGATGAATCTACTTACCAATAATACGCATTGCCATCACGTCTGTGGCCATGCTACGTGTTTCCAAAATTGCAGTCGGTGGTACCTCTGTGGTTCTGATCCTCTTAGAAGGCAGCGTAGTGAACATAGGATCAATAGTATGTGCTGAAAAATAAGATTGTTAGAGCTATTAAAAAAAAATTGTTCGAGAAAAACACAAGTGGAGGATAGAACATGCGATCTACTTGAATCGCCTAGTGAAGTATTTGCATATGGGGCATGACCCTTGAATGTTTGTAGCATCCTCTGTAAAAATAGCACATGTATTTTAGTTAATGACATAAATAAAAGAGTATACTATAAAAACCATTATTGAAATTTTGTTATAATTAAAAACTACATTGATACTTACTTTATAGTTTGAACACGTTGAGCCAACTCATCCACTCTCATTAGCATTTCAGGAGTCTAAGGTTGAATATCTAACAATCAAGTTAACTCTCTTGAAATTGCATGAAGGACATTTTATAGGGAAACCACAGGAGCAACGTCTGATGAAAAATCAATAATGAATGGATCCTGCTCATCTTGTGGCTCCTCATGGACTACTTGTTCCTTTCCCTTTTTCTGATCAACACTCATTTGTGAGAACAATATTATTATAAACTTTATTTAAAGGCAATCCAAAATAGTAGTTAATAATAAAACATAACAAAAAATATGCATTAACATTTTTCTTGTATGTGCATTTGTACAACAACAATGAGTTTTACCTGTCAGGAAGAAGAAGTCCCATGAGAACCATCATCATCATGTGTATCATGTGACTATTGATCCATACTATAGCCTTGTATTTCAAAAATTAAAAATCATTGAGACATGTTAAAACACGTGTTCTTATGCTAAGTTACTTTGAATAAAAGACAATTATCAAAATTCTTCAATTAAAAGAAGAGATAGTTTTTTAATTTTTAAACAATTTTAAATGATGCATAGTGCATACCACCTCATCCATGATAGTGGGTGTTTTTGTATCTATGCGATTCAAATTGTAATCGACAAGCAGATCTTTGCCTCCATGTATTGATTTGATCGCACATAGAAATACGTGATTTCCCTCACGCGCCTCAAATATGCAATTGGGTTGCTTCTTAGCTGACACAGGTCGTGTACTGTTTACAAAACCTGCAATATTCCCTGATGCTTTTGGCCTTCTGTCAATGTATATAGCTATTGTTTTACTTTGTTCACTGAATTTTTGTTGTATATAATTTTCCGTGAGTCCATATCTACACATACTTTTTTTATATCTAACAATCTGCATCCAACTACTGTAATCATAACAAGGTCCGACATACTCCATCAATTTGACAACCTTATTGTATGAGACCTTTATGCCATCCATGGAAAATAGGCCCAAACCATGTAATGAAGATGGTGCTATGCGATATATCCTCTCTCTAACACAAAAATTAGTGTTTATTGAATGAAGTACATCGGGGACCCATTGTTTATGTAGATGTTTGTACCTAAAGGGCACCTCAGAGTCACCTTTGCTCTCATCATCATAAGAACATGACCCCCCTTGAGCAAGGAAAAATTCCATGCGTTTATTGAATTTCTTTCTGATCTTTTGACCTCGAGTCAATCTCCTTGATTCAAACATACTAAATGTCTCACTTTATTCTTCCATTCCTACAATTTCCTCGCTCAAGGAAGAAAAATCTGACAAATACCTATTCACTGGTACCTGCACTTCATGAAATGAGAGAGACAGGTGGAAATGAGAGAGATATTTTACAAATGGTAAAAGACATTAATTAATGTCTATGGGGTGTATTGACTTATACCTGATAATCCATGAGACTGTGTGGGATACCTGGCAAAAGATAATAGTTATATAATCAGACAAACATAGTTCACTCCATAGTTTTTATTACATCTTGTGAAGGACATTATACATTGTTAAAATTATTGATTTATAATTTCACTATTAGCTCACTCCATTGTAGGGAACAAAGAGAATCCCCTGTGATTTAACATCATTGATGTGCAAGGAAATTTAAAATTATCAGAAGAAAATCTCATAAGATAGTATTTAGATTAAATGCATTGATATAGAAAAATACCCCAAAAGATAGTATTTAGATTAAATGCATTGATATACAAAAATACCCCAAAAAATGATAAAGAAAGGTAATTTTCTTAATCACGTCTTAATAGTCTTAACTAGTGAGGTTGTTTAAGCATATAGATATTAAATACACTCTTTTAGAATGAAATTTGTCTTAACAAAAGATAAAAGATAAAAGTAGGACATAGAACAAGGTGAATAAGAGTAGTTAGATATTCACGCTAAAACCAAAAATGACTTTAATATGAAACCCTAAGAATATTAGTGAAAAAAGTGCAGATTTAAACCCAAAGCAATCATTAAAACATGCCAAACATCTGGCATAATTGTACATTTCATTCATGTCATTGATATTATTCTTCATCCATCTCATCATCAAGATCATCATCATCGATGACATCATCACCACCACTATCATCATTGTCATCATCAACATCATCGTCATCATCCTCCTCATCATCATAGAGAAGGGTTGAGAATCACCATCAACAGGTCTTATCTGACAGTGAAGTGGATGAAACTGATGATAATATTAGATGCTATGCTCAAAATAGCCAAGAAGTTCCACTCATAAGAAAAGCTTTAGATGAAGAGAAGGCTAGAATTACTGCTGAGTTAGTAAATAAAGCTAGAAGCAATTACCATTTAAGAAACAGGGTGGTAGGTGGAACTAGTAGCCAGCCCTCAGGTGTTTTCATAAAGGACAATAAACCAGGCCCTTAGTATGTTCAGAAAAAAGAAGAACCTAGAGAAAATGTAAATAAACATAAGATCAAGATCATCACAAAAGTTGTAGAGCCAAATGCTATACAAGATGAAAAGGGTCAAGAAAAGATTGTTCCTGTTCAAAAGACAGAAAATAAAAGGTTGAAAGAACCATTTCAAAATAAACATAGTGAAGATAATGAAGATATCATTGATAAGTCAAAACATTCAGATATTTTCTATACTCCGGTTGATATGGGTCAATGTTTGTCTTAGATGACAGTTAAGGTACCATTTCTGGAAATGATGAGGATCAAGGAACATAAGGAAAAGGTGATGTCATTATTAAACAGTGTACCTATAATAAATGTTCAAAACCCACTGGATGTATCTGAGATGCCACCTGTCAAGGGAAATGAGGATGAGATGTTGACATCTGAGATTCCTCAAATATTCTTAAATGCTACTTCTTCTTCGAAGGTGGTGGACCCATTTTTTCTTTCATTAATAATCAATGATAAAATGCTCAAAAATTGTATGATTGATTCAGGAGCTTCTAATACAGTTATGCCAGTTGAGATCATGAAGGAAATGGGCCTGCAAGTTGATACACCCCATGGGAGGTGTAGAGCTATGGATTCCAGAGAAGTCCCTATAATTGGTACCATTGAGGCCATGCCCTATAGACTGGCACTTTGCCCTGATGTAGTGATGACAATGAATGCTCTTGTGGTTGATATACCACCTCATTATGGCATGTTATTATCAAGAAAATGGAGTACCTCAATGGGAGGAAGTATACAAAATGATTTGTCATATGCTACTTTCAATATTGCTGGAGAAAATGTCAGTGTTGTAAGAGAAAGCTGAACTCCCCACATGATAGAAAAATATGAGGATACTCATGTTAACTGTTGCATTGACATAGACATGGAAAATTTTAGAATGCAAAAAGAAGAACTTTGTTGTCAGGATTAGAGAGCTGATTCCTTAGGTAAGGAATTAATATTGCAAGAGAAAGGGATATGGAAAATGTATTTTGATGGTGCTTGCTCCAAAGAAGGATCAGGGGCAGGAGTATTATTGATATCCCCATCAGGTACAACTTTTAAATACTCATTTCTACTGGATTTTCAGTGTACTAATAATACTGCAGAGTATGAGGCCTTATTTTTAGGACTTGAAATTGCTATCAAACATGGTATAAAATGTTTAAAAGTTTATGGTGACTCTAAGTTAGTGGTAGCACAAGTCAAATCCAAATATGATGTAAAAAATGACAGATTGAAAATGTACAAACATGCTATTTGGGATCAATTTGAGATGTTTGATGCTTTTAATATAACCTGGTTGGAAAGGTCAAAAAATATTATGGCTGATTTTTTAGCAAATGTTGCTTTGAAAAATGATGATTTGACCTTACATGGAGTATCAATACTCGAAGTTAAAACAAGACCAGTTGTCCCAGATAACATATATAACTGGCAGGTGTTCCAAGATGATCAAGATATCCTGAGGTTCATGCAATGTTTAGATCAGTATGAAAACCAGAGCATAGATTGCAATTCCTTATTAGAATCAGACGATGGAAAGGAATACATCTTTGGAAATGAAGTTGTTCAATTGAGTTCTAATCAGATTCCTAGGGGTTTGGTTGAACTTGAAGCATTGTTTATTAGTAAACAAAATGATTCAACAAAGGTAAGCAATGCCAACGTTGAGGATTTGGAAGAAATAAATTTAGGATCAGAAAACAACCCTCAAATAGTTTATATAGGAAAAGGTTTGGACTCTCATGTAAGGATAAACCTGATCAGGTTGCTGACAAAATACAAGCATGTTTTTGCTTGGTCATATGAGGACTTGAAGGCATATAAAGAGGACCTTTTCCAACATGAAATTCCTTTGAAATCAGATGTCAAACCATTTAGACAGAAACAAAGGCCCATTAACCCCTTGTTAGCTCCTAAAATGCAGCAGGAATTGATGAAACTCAAGGATGCTGGGATAATCCAACCTATTAGGCATTCAACATGGGTATCAAATCTAGTGTTAGTTAGAAAGAAGAATGGTGACATCAGATTATGTGTTGATTTCAGAAATCTCAATATTGCTTCATTAAAAGATAATTATTCACTACCTAATATGGAAGCAATGTTGCACAAGGTGACTGGTTGTGAATTATTGTCAATGATGGATGGCTTTTCAGGTTACATCCAAGTTTTAGTCAAAGAGTCAGAGCAATATAAGACTGCATTTACTACTCCTTGGGGAACATATGTTTATATCAGAATGCCTTTTGGTTTGATAAATGCAGGTGCAACTTTTCAGAGAGCCATGGAT
>MU226523.1:350747-363948 GCA_018584345.1 Thuja plicata | reverse complement strand
TGCTGGTTGAGTATTCCAAGAATACTTTTGCATGTCAACTACTGGACGGAGAAGGACAAGATGACAGGTACAAAGTGGTTGATGATATTATATACTACAAAGGCAGAATATACTTGGTACCCGAATCTAAATTGAAGGCGAAGATTCTGAAGGAGATACACGACTCACCTCTGGCTGGACATCAAGGATATGTGAAGACTTACAGGAAGGTCAGGGAAAGGTTCTCCTGGAAGGGTTTGAAGAATGATGTTCTCCGTTATGTCCGGGAATGTCCTACCTGTCAGCAGAACAAATCAGAGCACACCATGCCAGCAGGTCTACTTCAGCCATTACCGATTCCTGAGCAGAAATGGACTAGCATTTCAATGGATTTCATTACAGGACTTCTGAAGGTACAAGGAAGAGATTGTATCTTTGTAGTGGTTGATAGGTTGACCAAGTACGCGCACTTCTTTGCTATTCCAGGGGAGTACCAAGCCGCATAGGTGGCCAATCTGTTCTTCCGGGAGGTATTTCGCCTGCATGGAGTCCCTCAAAACATAGTGAGCGACAGAGACAGTCATTTCCTCAGTAGTTTCTGGAAGGAACTATTTCGACTGGCAGGAACAGAGTGTTCACCCAGCACCAGCTACCACCCGTAGACTGACGGATAAATAGAGATCGTGAATAAGTGGCTGGAAGGATATCTCAGAAACTATGTGTCGGCACAACAGAGAGCATGGGTCAAGTGGCTACATCTCAGGGAACACTGTTACAACACCACCTATCACATGTCCATCGGAATGACCCCCTTCAAGGCCTTGTACAGGTATGAACCAACTTCATTCATGGACTTGGCATTGGGAGATAGTTGTAATGTTCTGAGCTAAGTCCTGCGCCTTCGAACAGGAATGAACCGAACAACTGGAAGTGTGCAGTTCAGTGACCATATGATACAGAGAAGGGGACCGTACGGTACAAAACAGGGGCCGTACTGTATCAGGTAAGGTAGGTCGTACGGTACAGGCAGGGGAGGCCGTACGGTACAGAGTAGGGGCCGTACGTTCAGAGAAGGGAGGCCATACGGTACAAGCAAGGGAGGCCGTACGGTATCAGGTAAAGGCCGTATGGTAACAGACTGGCCGTACGGTATCAGGTAAAGGCTGTACGGTACATGGCAAGGAAGACTGGGCCGTACGGTACAGGGCCAGGAGGCCGGACAACTGGAGGACAAGGCCATAAGGCTAGCAGAGAAGGCCGTACAACGAACAGAAGTGCGCCAAGATGTCTTCCGGAGGGTTGAATGATAATTTACACAGAACAATACATCGCTCGAATATGATGTCTATGAAGTATTATTGAATCAATTAATAGTGTTTCAGATTTGCCAGTTTCGATACAAGAAACAATAAGCAGAATAGGGTGAGGGCTGAATCCCACCAAAACTGCGGAAGACCAAGTAGGGAGGATCTTTCACCTCCGAAATGGCGAAGAGCAGAACTCCAGCAGGAATTCACAAATACAGATAAATTATCAAATCACAACATGAGAAATACATCCTAAAAGCCGGTCATAAATACCCATCGGGAAAACCCCGGAGGTGTACAAATAAAGCCGACGTGGCAACACTAATCCCTACGCTAACATAAAAATGGGTCCGGGATAAGCTAAATTGACCGAGACCCAAATACAAGTTTATTTTATTTATTTAATGACGGGGGCATTACAGTCCTCTCGTCCCAAAGATTGCTTGTCCTCAAGAAATTGTAGATTCAGATGATTCATAATTTGCTCTCCCTCCCAGGTAGCATCTTCCAACGCACTAGAAATTCTTTGACCGTGCGAGTCCTCAACTTTTCCTCTCGGCTGGTAATGACTTCGGCAGGTTCCAGAACTAACTTCCCTTCTCCGTCGAGGGGTGGTAAATCAACAGACACAGTCACATGTTGCCCGACTGCCTTCTTTAGGCAAGATACGTGAAATACATTGTGAATCTTGCTTCCCTCGGGTAGATCCAGTTCGTAGGCAACCTCGCCCACCCTTTTGGAAACACGGTAGGGCCCGTAAAAACGAGGTCTCAATTTCTCCTTCCCAGATGTCTTCAGGGACGACTGCCTGTATGGCTGAAGTCGAAGGTACACCAAGTCTCCTACTTCAAAACTTCTCTCAATGCGATGTCTGTCAGCATATATTTTCTGTTGATTCTGGGCCCTTAAGAGATTCTCCCGGAGTGATCTCAGGATATCTATTCCTTCCTGCAGCCAATCTTTTGCCTTTGGTGCTCGACTATTGTAATGCCCCCATCATTAAATAAATAAAATAAACTTGTATTTGGGTCTCAGTCGATTTAGCTTATCCCGGACCCATTTTTATGTTAGCGTAGGGATTAGTGTTGCTGCGTCGGCTTTATTTGTACACCTCCGGGGTTTTCCCGACGGGTATTTATGACCGGCTTTTAGGATGTATTTCTCATGTTGTGATTTGATAATTTATCTGTATTTGCAAATTCCTGTTGGAGTTCTGCTCTTCGCCATTTCGGAGGTGAAAGATCCTCCCTACTTGGTCTTCCGCAGTTTCGGTGGGATTCAACCCTCACCCTATTCTGCTTATTGTTGCTTGTATCGGAACTGGCAAATCTGAAACACTATTAATTGATTCAATAATACTTCATAGACATCATATTCGAGCGATGTATTGTTCTATGTAAATTATCATTCAACCCTCCGGAAGACATCTTGGCGCACTTTCGTTCGTTGTACGACCTTCTCTGCTAACCTTACAGCCTTGTCCTCCAGCTGTCTGGCCTCCTGGCCCTGTACCATACGGCCCAGTCTTCCTTGCCATGTACCGTACGACCTTTACCTGATACCGTACGGCCTTTACCTGATACCGTACGGCCAGTCTGTTACCATACGGCATTTACCTGATACCGTACGGCCTCCCCTGCCTGTACCGTACGGCCTCCCTTCTCTGAACGTACGGCCCCTTCTCTGTACCGTACGGCCCCCCTGCCTGTACCGTACGGCCTACCTTACCTGATACAATACGGCCCCTGTTTTGTACCGTACGGTCCCCTTCTCTGTATCGTATGGTCACTGAACTGCACACTTCCAGTTGTTCGGTTCATTCCTGTTCGAAGGCGCAGGACGTAGCTCGGAACATTACAGCCACACAAGTAGAAGAGACTAGATAACTAAATGATAAGGCAAGAGATTTTGATAGTACAAGCATTAGTAGAAATTCTATATGGCCATACCATAGGGTGAAAGATTTGTGCTATTATGGGTAGAAATTCTAGATGGACATATAATGGAGAAAAATAATATGGAGAGTTTATTGACCCCCACGAGGGTAGATAAAATAGACTTTTTAATTTTTTATAGAAAAACCTATGATATAGATATAATAGCTCCTTATAGAATGGAATGTATTGCACAGAGGGGAAAAAATACATTCTAAGGAGAAAAGAGATATTGTGGCATGTCAACATAACAAGATGTTTTCATAGAATTTTACCCCAGACCATATAACACATGATATATACAACATCAAAATAAGCAAGTAGAGATGGGGGGATCCAATTATTTGGCATCATAACCCATGAGAGTAAAATGATATTTGATATATGACTACATATGGGTATTTGATTAGGGCCAACGTATTTGAATCTAAGTAAGAGAACATGAAGAAAAAGGAAAATAAAAAATTGAGTCAACATGGAAGAAGGCCTAAATACCCCCAACACTTTGCATTGTCCCTGAATATAGAAATTCAATATACGAAAAATAGAACACTAAGAAAACAAGTAGAGGAAGTGTATGGCATATAAAAATATATCTCTAAGTACCAATAGAGTAACTTGGGTCCTAGAGAGGGGCACAACATTAAAAAATAAGGAAAAGGGAATACAAAAAGACATGCTTTAATATATAGATACAGAAGTAGGAGTTGCATATCCTCCATTATTAGATCATCATCCTCTCAATATTAATCATATGGGGAGGGAGGCTAAACTGAAAGGGATAGTAAGGTAGCCCTAGGTTCCTTACCAATATCTAAAGCCAGGGATGAAGCTTCCTTAACATTCTCATTTGAAAGCTCTACTGAGGAAAGTGTGAGGAATAATGTAAATATCACCATTAATGATGAAATATCCTCAATTGAATCAAACACACACACACCTTGTAAGACACATACGATTCAACCTGAGGCAAGACAAAAGGAGCTACATCACTAAACTTTGTGAAAGGGGTGGTGATAAGTTCAAGAAAAGATGTAGCCTTCTTTATTACAAGAATAGAAAAAAACAAAGGATCTACTAGAGAAGACTTTTGACAATCAAACTTAGAAATGGGGCCTTGCTTGAAATTTTTCTTGAAGGTTGGAGGAGATACCCTTTGATCCATTGTACTATGCTTGAGAACATTGGGAAACCAAAGATGAAAGTTAACATATGGTGTGGTCTAAGAAGACATAATTGTACTTTAAACCGCTAATTTATTTAGTATTTTTATGGGATTAAAAAATGAAGGGATATCAAGAAGTGTTGTGATTAGTAGAGGTTCCTAGGAAGGGGAGATGAAAACTTAGACCCACTTGGCATGAGGCTCAATTGTCACTCTTGGCTCATAGTATGAAGTGGGATTGAGGATGTGGATTGATGAGATATCGATGCAACAAGAGAAAGAGCAGGAAACACAAACATAGGAATCAAGGACTCAGTCCCCGTCTATGCGATGACCTCACATGCCAAGGCCCTAGGTCATCACTGATAGTTAAACTCATGCACAAGATAATTTTAATGATAGTACAGACTAGGATGAGAATCTTATAGAGGTTTGATAACATTCTACTCTATTGAGGAGGTTGTAAATACTATGATTGGTAAGGAAGAGGGCCCTTCCAAAGAAGTAGGAGGCCTTATCAATGGGTTAGTTGTAGGCTTAGCTACTGTTGTCCTTCCTTGTTTCTCTCTACAAGATTTCAAAGGACCAGAGGGTTCTCTTAAATGATATAAAGAAAGTGCTAGAGGAGATGGAGAAGCATGTGGCGACCTCTTACCCTTAATGTATACAATAGGGTGAGGGATATCTTCTAGGATCAAAATTTAAAACTGAGGATGGGTCTTAGACTTGGGAAACATTTGTGCTATTCCCTTGTCTATAGTAGGCATAAATTAAAGAAAGGATGACATTTATAGAGGCTACAAAATCCTTGACAGGTACAAAGGCTTCTCCTAAGGTACATGCTTTCCTTGGGCCATTGATGAAGAGAGAATAAAGGATGAAACATTCTAAACCATAGGGTGGGATGATATGGAGGAATGAAAATAGGAGGAGATAACGACACCATAGATTTGTAAGAAATTTTCCCAACCTTTTTATGTTATATGAATGAAAAATACTATTGGGGAAGCAGGGGCCCTACTAAAGTAGACCATTAATGGTCCAAAAAGAATCCCCTATAGTATATTGGGAGCTGATATCTAGTATCCTAGATAGTATGCAAGGTACCCTCATGGGAGAGATTAAGGAATTTAGGGACCACTAAGGAGATCACCCACATAGAGATCAACCAAGAGATACCTAGCTCTTCTTGAAAGAAGCCTGACTCAAGGATAACAAAAAAAGTTGTCGAAACTATGTTGGGTCCCATAAGGACCATCAAGGTGCTAGATCCCAAAGTGGGAACTAATAGTCCATTGTGAGTCTCAATCATTTCCTGAAACTTACCATATTGCACATGGTGTATCCCATTCATTAATACTACCTCCTCTTTGATTACATCCTCTCTATATGAAAGATCAACCATCATGCTTCTACAATATTTCCATTGATATGAAGTAGGATATAGAAGGGAGAAGGATCTTTTCTACAAAGGGGATGAAGAGGGGTAAATGATATCTTAGTATTAAATATCCTCTGATTGGGTGATGAGATGGGAGTGATATTTACCATGGTGACAAATAGGCTATTAATCAATGGAGGGGGAGAAGATGATGTAGAAGAACTATGTTGAAATTTGGGTTCTCCAAAATGTAGAGAAGGCAATTTAGCACCCTCGATGTTGATAAAATACCAAGGGATAAATTGGTCCTTGCACCAACTCATGAAACTAGCACTCTAGGGTGAGCTACAATGATTAAGAAGCTTAATTAAGTAGACAAAACTTGAAACTCAAATGAACACAAGGTAGATTAAACATATAGATAGAGATCTGATACTAATGGATATAAATATTTTGACTGCTACATGTAGAAAAGAGAATAGACAAGATCAACTATTTGACTCCTTGATCTCACTATCCTAAACACCTATGTGATTCTTGTACTAAAACATAGATTTAGGAACTAGCACAACACACATGCATTTGGTATGGATAAAGCATATAAATTGAAACAAAAAAGGTTGAAGAATAATAAATAACTAAATAGAAATAAAATGAAGATAACTATAGGTAATAAAATGTACAAATAAACTATAAAACAACCATTCCAAGTATATAAGAACACAAAAGAGGGAGAAACCTTACAACCTGAAGGTAGAATAATCCCAAGATCACTTGCGTCCTCCCCCTTCAAAACCTATAGAAAAGGTAGAGATAAAAATGTTGGGGCTGCTTGTTTAAGATGTATTTCAAAGTTAGACCCCCATGTTGGTGTTTTCACCTCCATGGACAAACAAGATAGATAGATAGACAATAGATAACCAATAAATGATAAATGATAATAGATTAACAAGAAAGTGCTCAAGATACTACAATATGCTAATTCAATGAAATGAAATAAATATGAAACAAATTCCTTTTAAAATAAAAATGTTATATCTCAATGGGATGAAGGTGAGATCAAGTTGGTGAGTGATGAAGGTGGTTGAGAAGAAACATAGGATGACCAAAGAGCTATGAAAATTGCCCAAGATGACCAATAAGTGCCAAGAGAGTGGCCAAGATGTCTAAGAGAGTCTCAATAGCCAAGAAAAAGACTAAATGAAATTAAAACCATGAAGTTTTTGTTAGAATAAAAGGGTATTTTATCTTATTAATTAATTCATTATGGATTTACTTATTAAGTCATATTTTCACCTTTTTAATTAAATTATTGTTGATTTAATTATTAAGTCACATTTTTATCTTAGTTCACTTAAGCTAAAATTTATGCATGCAATAATTAATTCTTTATTAATTATTCATGCAACCTAGGTTTCTCCACCCTTCTTAGGGTTGTGATCTCCTTTATTAGGATTGATCACTTTGTAATTAATTAATTCTTTTGTAATTCCCATTCCATTATTATTGAATCAATTGCGGATGTTTCCTCTTTCATAGATCTATTGTTTGTATCCTCCATATCTTTTGGTTCTCTCTTTCTGTGACATGTATTTGCATGTAGGTGATTCTTGAGAGCTCTCAGGTTGATAGTTTTTCATCAACTCCAATATGGTATCAAAGCTCTAGATCTTCATGCCCCTATTCTCTTCATGAAAGATTTGGCCCTATTCTTTAGATCTATGTTTTTGAGAGGTTTTTGTCTCAAATTTTGGTGGATTTGGGGGGGGGGGAGTTATTTTTAGGAGCACTTTGCGCAAAAATCGACATCACAGCTGCATTTGGAAGGCCCAAAAACCACTATTTTCATATAAGGCATGTCCAATTCGGACATAGTTGAAATCTGGGCCCTCTTTTTTGCATGCATGACCTTGGACCACTTTTTGAGGCAAAAAATGCCTCGATTTTCATGCTGCCTCGATTTCCATGCTGCTGATGTCAGCAGTCGCAGGTCTGAGATCTAGGTTAAATTTGGCGGCCACCAACCCGTCTTACAACTTGACCTTTTTTCATAATGAGCACCTTGTGGTTTTTTGTTCATATCTTGCGCATACGATATCTGATTTTGACCAATCTTATATCGTCAGAAAGCTCTTTGCAATCTCTATCAAAAAATGGAGGTTATATTTCCTGATTTTTCCATATTACAAGTTTTTTTACCAGTCAAAGTTAGGGCTCTTTTTTGCACTCCGGGAGCCATATCTTGCTCATCTCGACTCTGCTTTTCGACTTCCACATGGCATTGGAAAGTTGGTTCAGTCCTCTATCTTATTTCATGGGTCTCACACCTAGATTCTGCTCCAGATATTTTTTATTCAATTTTTTGCATTTTTGCAATCTGGTGGATATCTTAGATGTTTCAGGTCCTGGGATCATTTTTCGTGCAGGGGATCACTTCTTTTTAGCTGTTATTCATGTTTCTACAACTTTATGTCATTCCTGGATATTGTAGACATCTATCTCTAAATGAAATAAAGTGCCATCTGATGCATGCTTGGGATCCTGCACATTTTGTGCTTGATTGTACTCACACTATATTATAAAGTGCCATGGGGGGTTTTATGTTTTATTTGTTTTCCATCTACCTTTGTCAATTGAGTGTTCCTTCCATGACATTAGCCTCATGATGTGTGTCAAGAGGGTGATCTTTCCACGACACCATCCTTTATATTTGTTTATACACTCTTCATCATGCAATTATTCATGGCAGTCTGATTTAGTGTACCTATCATGCCTCTCCCTGCTTAGCATTATGGGGGGTATCTCCTGTTGGTTCTAATGCTTCCTTGGTTTGATGGAGTGATCTATGTATTAAGTATTTTTTCCTACGTACTAGGCAGATGTAGTGGCTGGGTACCTATGCATTTTGGTGAGATGGATCATTTACCATATGGACACTCTTTCATTCCTATTTTGGAGGCATCCTTCTATCTTCAATTGATCATCTCTTCAGGATTTTTTTATAGTCTTCTCTACCTAATCATGTTCTATTATAGTGGAGGTTCCAACAACTATTCTTTGATAGTGTTTGAATCTTCATGCTTCAGAGGTGTTCTACATGTTCTTCCTTTGTTCCTATTCTTCAGGGACATTCTCTAGTTTGGAGGATTCTTCAGTCCTTCAGTAGTCTTCATCTCTTTTTGAAGAGGGGTTTTTCCTACTGGGTTTTCTCCTTTTGTCCTCTTTACAAATATTTTTTGTACTTGGGTACATGATCAGGCCTTGTTGCTGGGACCCATTTCCTACTTTTAGTAGCTGTTTCTATATTTTTAGCTTCTCCCTAAGTTTATCTTAAGGGGGGTGTTAGAGTAAAAAGGTATTTTCTCTTATTAATTAATTCATTGTTGATTTAATTATGAAGTCACCTTTTCACTTATTAATTAAATCATTATTGATGTAATTATTAAGTCACCTTTTTATCTCTAGTTCACTTAAGCTAAACTTTAGGCATGCAATAATTAATTCTTTATTAATTATTCATGCAACCTAGGTTTCTCCACCCTTCTTAGGGTTGTGATTTCCTTTATTAGGATTGGTCACTTTGTAATTAATTAATTATTTTTTAATTCCCATTCCATTATTATTGAATCAATTGAGGATGTTTCTTCTTTTATAGATATGTTGTTTCTGGCCTCCATACCTTTTGCTTTTATCTTTCTGTGACAAGTGTTTGCATGTAGGTGATTCTTGGGAGCTGTCGGGTTGATAGTTTTTCATCAACTCCAATAGTTTAAATATATCCAAATTATTCTCAACATCACTGGGTAGAGGAAAGAGAAATTATATTAATAGAAACACCAATGTATCATCCCAATGACCACTTGTTCATTTGCAGATTCATGGGACAAGTACATGTTGTGCAAAATTCTCTACAATGAGCACATATCCTAATCCAAAAAGGCTGCATGATCAATAATTTCATCAAGGAAGGTGACAAAGTGCATGGGGTAAGATGGAGGCTTATGTGGAATTTCTAGTTTTGGCTAAGGTGGAGGCATTATGCAATGAAAAATTATACGTGTGTTGTATATGAAACTACAAGTTTTTTTCACAAGAGGAATGAATGTCACCTTGTCACATGTTCTCTCTATTATAAATGCTTGGATTCCTTTCATGTAGCACTCACAATCCATCTAGCATCCTAACACGTGCCAGTAAAAGCTATAACTGCAAAATTATTTGAGAAAGGCTCAAACCACATTGCACCACTTGTCGCACGAGCACATATTTTGGTCTAGTTAGAAAGAGTACGTGATACTACTTGTAGACACCCAAAAATGGTTCAGACCTATGTGTCCCCTTTTAACACATCTTCTATTCACTAATATTGTGTCGTTCTTCCATGTCATCAACTACTAACATTTCTCTTATTTTGGCTGAATTGATCATCTTCCTAAACCAATCCTAATCGATCCTAATCTATCCTAATCGATCCTAATCATTCCTTATCTTCCTAAATCAATTCAAGGTCATTCCAAACTCATTTATATCATTCTAGGGCATTGCCAAAGTTCATTAAGGCCTCATCTCTTTTCAATCCTCCTTTGATAGTGTTGTCAAAATTCATCGATGCTGTCATCATCAATCTTGTCCAAGGCATTGTCAAAGTTCATCGATGCCTTATCATCATCAATCCAGGAGTATTTTAAATTTTTTTGATGTCTCCCTAGGATCATTGTTCAAGATCATCGATGCCTCATCGCTTTTCATCATTCATTTGATAGCATTGTCCAAGTTCATCAATGCTATCACCATCAGTCCATCATCAATACAATAGCATTGTCTTAGATCATCAATGCTATTCAGATCATCATTATTTTTGGATCATTGTCGAAGTTCATCGATGTCTCCTTATTCGTTATCAATCCTATGGCATCATCAAAGTTCATGATAGAAGTGTTCCAAGGTGTGCTCGCACAAACTTTACTTAGGACTGTACTTGTCCTAGTCTTCTTAGGATCCTAAACTCAATTCTAGGACCTCCCAAGTCTTTGCTCCAAAGGCCTAAGAATTCACTAACTCAACACAATGAGTTGATCTTCTTGTTCTTCACCTTGAATGACAACTATCAATAAATGTACCTCCAATCTTCACTCCTCCTTGGATAACTCCAAGCACAAACTTTTCATAATAACTTCACCAGTGCTGTAAGGGTTGCATCCACCATGAAAACATCTCCTTGAAATCCTTCCAACTTCTTTTGGATGGGTCTTCAATCTCCAATCAATCAAGTTCAAGATTGATTCTCCATTTGGTCCTATTAGGCCTAATTGCACAATTAGCCCTATCCAGAGGGTTTTTCTGGATTGTTTCCTAAAACTCCCAAATAACCCTAAAAAAAAACTTAGGATACAAATACCATTTTCCAAGACCTAAAATATTTTTGAGGTCTTAGACTCCTAGGTCATCTGTACAGTAGTATCCTATAATATAGGGCAAATAGGGCTAATTTGGTTCATAATATGCAGTCCACTTATTTCTACCTAGAAATCTATCGAGATAGATTGGAAAATACCTAAGCTCCCTGTTAGGGATCTATAGGACCTTAAGGCTTCTGAAACCACACTTGGTTTGAATCTCTCAAACATTCCCTTGCACATGCACTCAAATTTCTCCTTGTCATACACCTAACTGGACACTCATTGCTCGCCTAGGGCATGACTTTAAAATTATCAAACTGACACTTCTGACCTCCTACTTGCATATTTACAATGTACAAAGGCTCCCATACCATATTCATCCACACCCTAAAGATTTCCACAGTTGGATTCTATGGGGGAGCCATGAAACCAAAAATCACTCTGTCTCCTACAACAACTATACTAGTTTCAAAATAATTTACAAAACCTATCTACTCTACTCAAAAAAACTTTGCCACTGAATGAAAAACTCTTAAACCTATCTTCACAACATAGATCCAATATCGGAACAAGCTGTTCAATCAATTAAACCACTTCTTCACACAAAACAAGTCGACTGTTACAGAACTCAGAAAATAGTGTTCTTCTTGCTATTCAAAAACTTTCATTACATCACTACTACCTCGGGACATGAGCCTCAAGGTATCTAAAGATGCCTCCTCCATGTTTTTAGGCTACTAGCATTCATATCCCTCCTCAACTTTGAAGGGAATCAAAAGTTGTTGATGTTGCATGCAACATTTGCAAAATTGCAAAATGTTGTCATGACAACATTATGGCATCTTTTACATTAATGCTCCAAACTAACTTTTATGACCTCTAACTTACTTCAAATGATGAATAAACATCATTTAGGCCTTTTTAGGAACTTTTCTCATCTCACCTTAGTAAGTCTAGAACACTTTTAGATCCAATTTCCCATTTCTTAGGCTAAACAAGCACTAACTACTAGAAAGCAACCCCAACTAGATTGGATTGAGTACTAACTACTAGTCCATCTAGTAACACATAGCAAGACCTTCTAAGGTCAAATTGAAAAGATACTGACTTGGCTAGAGTTAGTACAAGCCAAAATTGTACTAGGGTTGGGAGTTTGCCTAGGTGCTCCTGCACTAGTTCATTGATTATATTTAATCATTTTCAAACATCATTATTTGAGCGCATTATCAAAGTTCATCAGTGCCTCGGAGCTATTGTAATCCTTATCAATATCATCAAAATTAAGTCAATTGTGCATTAATGCCTTCGGTTTAGCCAATGATTCACTAATTTTATCTCTTGGGATGAATAACTTGTTAGAGTAATCTGTTGTCCTTACTCTTTTTCGCTTAAGCTATCTCTTAGGTGCATATAATTAATACTTTATATTAATTATATTGCGCAACCTAGCCTTTATGTTTTTAGGGTTTGTTCACCTTTAAAGGTTGAACTTTGTAATGCTTTTTTCATTCTCTTTGGAAATAATAATTTTGCTCTCACTCCGCTGAGATTTTCCAAACCCTAGCTTCTTCTCTCACAGGTTTCATTTCAGCTCTAGGTATTTTGCATGCAAGTGTTCTTGGCGTTCTATGGATTTGCATGTTTTACAAATCCTACATGGTATCAGAGCCACCCTGTCGCTGCCGAGGTTGAATTTTTTTGAAGCCTGGATTCGAAGACGATAGCCACAACTTTTTATGAGGTTTTTTGTCACTTTGAAGGAGGCACGATCTTCTGGAGCATATTGAGCCAAAATGGATGCCGCCATTGCGTTCAGAAGGCCTAGGAGAGTCGAAATCATATAAAACTTGACTAGTTTAGCTTCCGTGAGCACAGGCAAAATTTTTTGGGCCTCCTAGGGCCGTACGGCTCGAAAATCGAGAAAAAAATCTCGAAAAACTCAAAAACACGTGTTTTTTATAGTTTTTGGGCGTAGTTAGCCTGCACCGCCAGCGGGCAACCCGCGTGCCGCTGCAGGGCAGCGCGCCACCCAGGTG